>OMLP01040003.1:0-39246 GCA_900302685.1 Spondyliosoma cantharus | reverse complement strand
CAGATTTCTGAAATGAAAACCGGGGACATTTTCAGCGCGGTGGTCAAAATTCAAATGTTATCATTATGAAATAAATAACAGGGCAATTATATGTTATGTATTTTGAAAGTGTATTAAAGCAAATGAGTAGCCAATAAGAAGTTTCAGTAGTCCCGGTAGTGGTAGTTCGGTAGTATTATAATTAAGGAATAGCACCTCTGTTAAGGCTGCATGAGTTGTTTATTCTGTCATATGTCTGCAGTATTTGACATTAGAGCTGTAAAAAACAGAGATAAAACAAAAAACAACAACTAAACAGATTCTTATTTAACTTATTTATTATTTAACTGATTTTATGACCATATCTCACACCATGAACCCAGCAGGTCCACCGTTAGTCCTCTCCCTCAGCCGCCTCCGTGGCCTCTGTCTTCTGCTCTTCAGCAAGCAAAAGCATTTGCCGCGTATTCTGTTTCCGGGTACCGCGACGCAACGTCAGCACGTTAGTTTAACTGGCTGCCGTAATAACTGGAGTTTGCATCTGCACGCAACTTTTCTGTCTCCCATTCAAATCGGGGACATTTTCGGGGACAGTTTTAACCGGGGACAGGGCGGCCTTATCGGGGACTGTCCCCGGATATCTGGGGACGTCTGGTCACCGCAACCTAAAGATTGCTAACAATAGCTAATAGCCACCATGAGCTAATGGTCAGACTACTGGCCACAAATATCAACGGCAGGATAACGTTAACCATGTGAAATGTGGTGTAATAGTAGCCCAAGCATAGAAAAGTCATTCTGGTAGCAAACTTGGTTTGTTAACATCAGCCAACATTAGCTCAAAGCAGAAACAGTTAAAGGGAGATTATGTGGCCATGAGCTAACTGTCAGCACGTAAGGGATGATGGCGAATGCTAGCATTAGCTAACATTAGCCAACAGAAGCGACCGGCTGTACTAGACCTAGTAAGACTGTGGAAGTGAAAGTCCTGAGTCCACTGGAGTGACCAAGGGTGTGTTGCATTGCTTTGGAATTTTTCGTATTCATTGTATTCATTTTACAAGAGAAAGATTGTGTCATTTCTTGTTTTTATAGTTGCAGTCTTTATCCCAAATTCTTTGACTATTTTTTCCACGTAGCTTAAAGATTAAAAGTCAACACACTCAATCCTTCGCCCTGATCCTCTCTTTAAAGCTGACACTCTCCCAGCCTTGTAACATCCACCAGTACATCTCCACCCAGTCCTCACTTTCCCGTACACACGCAAAGACGCAAGAGCGTTAAAATGTACGTACACAATACTTACACCCTGCCCCTGAGTTGTTGTGGAATAAAAAAAGGGAAGTAATTCTTGTGGGAGCCTCATCAACAGCTGGATCAGATCTGGGCTTGAGAGCACCACTATCTCATTAACACACACACGCAAGAAGATTTAGTCCACGCATACCAATGCGGTCGCGTAAGGCAGTTCAACAATGACAACCGATTTCTTATGCATTTTTCGTATGAATATATCGGAAAGGGCTCCGTTCCAAAAAGAGTAGCGGGCTTTGTTCACTTGTCCATAACAAGACATCCTGCCTGCCTGCCTGAGAGGAATTAGTGTCTTGATTCCTTGGTATTCTGGGGCTGAAATTCCAAGCCTGTGAATCAGACCCGGCTGCTTTACTGCAACTCCAGCTTTCTCAAAACAAGGAAAATGGAGATTTTAATTGGATTAGAATGAGCAGGAGTGTGTATGAGTTAGTGAGCTTGACTCATACTTCAGACCGACCTGTTTATTTGCGTCTGAAGAGAGACGTGCTGCTGCTGACTTTGTGTCTGATTCATTTCGATCACTGATATGAGGTCAGATAAGATCACTGGCCAAACTCAATCCTGCACTTTTAAGTGGCCATATAAATCAGACTTAACTGTGGCTGGATAAGGAGTGAGCCTAAACTTGCAAAAGGAGTCTACCAGCCGGATGGGCTTCGTATTTATGTGTTCTGGAGCGGTATCAGGTGATTACATGCTGCAGAACCAGTCCAACCATCACGTAATGTTTAAGTGACCTTAATGAAAGAGCAACAAAGGAATAAACAAAGGTGCAATGTGATGCATGCATCTGACAGAAGATAGTGATCTCACTGCTCCTGCTGCTGCTGCTGTTGCTGTTCGTGCATGTGAGTGTGTGTGTTTGTAAGCGTGTTTCTCATCAAGTCAGACAGGAGCTCTTGAATGAGGGTGAGTAATGTCAGAGCCGCTCCTGGTTAGCCAACGCAGCCTCTCATTTCTCACCTCTCTCTTCGAACTTTGCTTTCGCTCCTCACACGTTCGGCTAAACCACTCGCTCACACACACACACACACACACACACACACACACACACACACACACACACACACGTGTCTCCTTCGCCACTTAATCAGCAGCAGCGGCCCGCCGCTGACTCACCGTCCGTTCACTCACCGTCCACGTTCCTCCGCTGACGGGACATTTTGTTGCGGGCTCACGTGTGCGTTCGTTTCGCTCACCTGTGCAGCCTGTGGTTCCCTTGCGTACAGAGTATCCCAGCTCACAGTGGCAGATGAAGGATCCCTTGGTGTTCTCACAGTTCCCGCTCAGACAGATGTTTGGGTTCAGCTCACACTCATCCACATCTAGACGCGGAGGGAAAAGAGGGTGAAACAGTGAAAGGGCAAGAATGTTAATTTGCTAAACACAGCCACAATAAATGAAAAGTTTATGACGATAAATGAAACCGAACGAGCTGCTGTTGATTCCGCCTGCCAAGCAGGTTTTAATGCGCCATGATATATGCAAGTAAGTCACAAAAGAATGACATCATGAGCTATATTAAGGCTTTAAAATGTGTTTACTTTTAATAAACACGGCAGTAACAGAGTATGTGTTTGTGCAGGCGCATTTAGAAAGCCTGTTCATCATTGATGGCAGGTTTTTGTTTTCTCACTCAGTGGAACCAGACATCTAAATGTCACGCATTCCTCCCTTCTCAACCCAACTACCACAATGTTCACTGTCTAATAAATCAACAACAACAACATCGCCCTCTGTTCTCTCGCACACTCAGAGACTCACAGATCTGAGTCATTAAGTCTGATTCTCATGACTCACATTGTTGGATGAGCCGTGAGTTGATCATTACGTTGTTTTTAGTAATTCTCTGAGAACTGGATCTAATTAGTGCCGAGCTGCAGAGGGTGTAGCCGCAGTGTTTTTATTTTGAGCATAAAAAGTGAGTCCATTACCCAGGCAGGTCTTCATATCTTCAGATGACATGAAACCGTCAAAGCAAAGGCACTGGTACGTCCCGGGGGTGTTGGTACACTGGCCTCCATCGCAGATGTCTGGGCTCTCCTCACACTCGTCAATGTCTGAGGATTGAAAACGGGGAGGCAAATCAAAAATGAAATGGGAGCAGACAAATTGGAGAGAACACATCGTAGATGCTTCTGGGGGCATTTTTATCTCTCCTATACAAGGTGGAACACAGAGCAAAACAAAAGTATCTGGTGTACATTTGCTTCTTCACTCATAAAGCAGCAAGGTCAACTGAGGACAGGCTTTGCGCAAAGAGAGCAATTTATGCTGAGAAACGATGGAGTCATTTCCAGCTCTTCTTCTGCATAAATTACACTGAAATTACCCTCGTTCTGCCTTCATCGCTGTCTGTATATCTGTGTTTGGTAACCAGAGGAATATAGGTCACCAGAGTCAACATGGCTTCACAACACATGAAGCCTAAGGTCATGGTAAAAAAACAAAAAACCCTCAACGAGAGAAGTGCCAGAAAACTTTACCAGATGAATAAATAAGCACCATCATTATTTGGTAACATCGTGAAGCAAGTTTCGAAATCAACAGACTTTAAATTCTCTTTTTCCCTACAGGCCAGGGATGCTTTCTTTGAACAAATTATTTTTTCCTTTAAAAGGGACAATTTACCCCAAAATCTTCCCTGTAGAGTGAGTCTGCCTTCTCTTGAATGTAATTGAACTGGCACCCAAAATAATGATCTGGTTACTCAGGATAATCCACAGAGTTTCATTTAGGTATTTTCTTACCATAGCATCCACTCATGAGCTAACTAAGCGAGCCAACACTGCAGCTCCTCATCCTTTAGCAGATGCACACTTCCTTCTGCATGGCTACATGAAAATGCTCACAACAAGGCTATGGATTATTTTGATTATTTTTTATTTTTTTGCCGCTTCGAGCACCTGAAGCCGACCGCCACCGAGCTCCATTATATTGGAGAGCACTACAGGAAAGATGTGTTTCTGATTTTGTGGTGAATTGTCCCTTTAAATGAGGTTTCTCTAAATAGCAACATTTGAATAGATTCTGTACTACATTTTTTTTTTTAATCTACAGGAAGGCAGTTCTTTAGTAACCACATCTTGACATCTTGCCTACTGTGTGAAACATAATAAGAGACACAGATGAGAGATTCATTAACACAGAATGTCAGACAGGGAGAGAGAAGATAAAGCTTCTCACCGGTGCAGCTTCTTAGATCGGGCATCAGGGCGTATCCACTGTGGCAGCTGCACTCATAGCTTCCCTCTGAGTTGGTGCAGAAAGTCTCACAGCCGCCGTTCTCAATGGTACACTCGTCGATGTCTGAGAGGCAGAAGAACACACGGCTCAGTCCACTTAACCTTCAGGTTGCTTCGACAGAAACAAAAACAGCACGTCTGAAAGGAAACAGTGTGAAAGGTGTTCAGTGCTCACCAACACACTCGAGTCTGTTCTCCGTGGATTTGTATCCCGTGTCACAGGTGCACTGGTAGCGGCCGATCATGTTGACACATTGGCCGTTCCTGCACAGCCTGTCGCTCAAGTCACATTCATTGATGTCTGTGAAAGAGAAGAGCGAGGATCAAATTCCAAACCACGGCATCACCAAATGGAACAAGTCGCATGCTCTTAAACCTCGATCGCTTGTGCTTCACAGTGCCATCGAGCAAGGCGACACTGATTCATGTGTTTTCATCATAACTTAAGCTGTTTGTTCTTTTCTCAGTTTATTGATTTACTATTTGGTCACTAAAGTTAAAATAAGTTTAAAAAGTGACATATTCAAGTTCCTTGTTTTGTCTGAACGACAGTCCAAAACCGAATGATTTTCAGTTCAACATTACAGAAAAATGACCCAAAAAAACAAAGAAACTCCAACAACTATCAACACTGAGAAGCCATTTTTGGCATTTTTGTTCTAATGACTAATTGTTTCAGCTCCACTTGAACACTTAACTGCACAATTAGAGCTCTAACAAACCATTAATCACTGTTCAATTGACAGATGTTTCATGATGGATTCAAGACCCACTGGTGATAAAAGGACATTTTTCACCGATGAATCCGACGCCTTGAACACACCCATCTGTGCGATATTTCGCTCCACGACTGAAGTTTATTATCGTTTTAGCACTTGGTGTTACTTCACCGGAGATAATGAAGGGAAGAGCTCTCAGAGGGGACGAGGTGGGCAGCGTTCAGCTCTGCTTTCATTGTTTTTATTCCTCTGGGTGGTAAAAAAAAAAGAAAATAAATGAGCTTAAAGGGCAGAGATTGAGCATTAGGTCATGGGCTAAAACCTTCACACTCTGCATGAGGTCATCAGAATTACACCCAGTGAATAATGCACAATCAGCTCAGTGCTTTTAACTACACATGGGACTAAGATTAAAGAAAGCAGTGGAGAAGTCGGCCTCCTTCCTCTCTTGTTCTTGGAGAAAGAATGTGCAGTTGCTACTTGAGCCAACATATTTCAGCATAAAGGGCATTTTACAGAATTGAGTAGCAAAACAGCCGACATACAACACAAGGTGGCTGAGGTCATTTATCCAATGAGGACTGGGCAAATATAAACCTCTAAAAGCGGCTGCGTCTAGAAGACGGAGATTTCAGAATCAAAGCGCTCGGCAGAATTTTATGCACGCAGCGAAACAAAACAAAAACAGCGCCTTCATTTCTTTATATTTTCTTTTTTGGAGTGTGTTTCACAAAGTGTTGAACCTCGCCCCATCCTTTGCTCGTGAACGACTGAGGATGCTCCTTTCATACCCAATAATAAAAACCTGCTTACCTGTGGAATGATCCAAACAGGTGGTTTTGGATCATTCCACAACCTCTCCAGTTGTTTGAAACGTGTTGCCGGCATCACATTTAGAATAATCTACGTTTGACACAGCCTCACAGCATTTTTTTTTTATGATTTTTTAAATCATGCTTTACATTTTAAAGCAGAAAAATGTAAAACAACAAAACTCTTTTGCTACGTAACTGCAAAAACTCTCTAATACTAAAAATCCTCTTTCATTTCCCGAGGATTTTCTCTCCGAGTGGACCCTTCTTAGCGCACACATGTCAGCAATCACACTCGTATAAAGTTCATATCAGCTCATCTACCTATCAAAGAACAAGAAGACCTGACTGGTTCATTCCCACAGAGCCCCAGTGAGCCCACACACGGAGGCAGATGGAGGGACGACCCTCCCCTGTCCTTCGCACTGTGACAGCATCTCCTATTGCTTTACTTATTTTCACTCTTTTTGTCTTTCTATCGTCTCTCAGGAGTAGTAGCTACATTCTGACACACAGATTTGATCAAAAAGAAAGAAAAAGCGACCTCATCGTCACTCACCTAAACAGGCCGACCCATCGGGTGCGATCTCGTGTCCTTCGGGGCAAATGCACTGGAAGCTGCCCTCGGTGTTGGCACATTCACCTCCGCGGCAGAGCAGAGGGTTCCTCTCACACTCATCGATGTCTGATGGACGAAGAACATGCACATTACACATAAAGATATTCAGCGTTAAGCCAACTGCAAGCTAGTGTCACTCCAGTTTAAGAGAGGGCATTCAGGAAGCACACAGACATTTTAAATCAAATATTGGTATCGTTCCAGAATAAACATTTGCCAATAAGAGAAGCTTTATTCATGTGCACAGAACACAAACTATTGAATAAGTAGTTTTCTTATTTGGCTCACTGAATGTATGCATTTTTTTGAAAGCATTGTACAATTTATGATGATGATAAAAGTATGGAGCACTACTCCAGGAGAGACGTGACGCTTCCTGCAATTAACACAAAAATCGGTTTTGACATCAGCCAAAATGAGTTGGAAAATATCAGCATATCATATATAGGCAATAATCCAGTGTCACTAGTTTATATCCACATTTATATATCTGTGTGAGGAAAGAACACACGCAGCAGCTCTAGTGGCTGGTAGTGATGGAAAGCATCCAGATTGACGGTAACAAAGATGAAAATCTAAATACAAATGTGATTTTTACTTGTTATTTATTTTTGTTAGCCTGCTAGCCCAGTCAGCACAGCCTATGATTGCATGTGGGCAGCGTTCAGCAATCATTTCCATTTCCAGCCCCAGCTGCATTTTTTTTGCCACAGCGTGCGAGTTAATTTTGTCTCGCCAATTTTGGTCTAATGGCGGCTGTAAGCCAACAAAAGTATTGAGACTCTCCATTTTTCTGTGTACGATTTTCCCAAGAATAAAAAAAAAAAAGGAATCAAACGGCGTCAAAGGCAGAGCAGAACAGAAATAGAGCATTAAGTATTTTCACAGATGGGAGAACATTAGGACTCGTAGCTGCGTGTAAAAATCATTTTGCTGGGCAGCTGATTGCGTGTTGCTCACATGCAGGTCAAGTATGTAATAAAGAACAATTATCTTTAAGACTTTGTGGGACAGTTTTGCGAAGTGATTGTGACGACAGCTGGGCAGAAAACTCTAGACTCTTTCAACACCCCGCTGGGGTTTAAATAAAGTCAGTTAAATTCTCCTTCTCTCTAACAAATACGCATATATGCACACAGCCTGGAAATTTCACATTACATCAGCCGTCTAAACAGAGAGGTCCAAGTCTGGCATGTTAGCCTAAGCACCTCATCCAGAGCTTATGGCCCAAGAGGGAGCGTGGAGGGGATGGCTGGGTTGTGATTGGGACTGGGGTTGTGTGGCAGGCCTCCGCTATACTTCATAGGTTGGCAAAGCTCTCCGCTCTCTCAGATGCTACCACTATGACAGGGTGTGCAATAGAGTTGTTACGGAGATCAAGTTTCTCGCTCGTGTCCACGCAGGCTAAACGATTGCTGTCTCCGCATGTGCAAAAATCATCTCAAGCTGAAGAGGCGAGCCGATGTATGTATCTGTCGTGTCTGCAGGCGCTGCGGTGTCGAGGATTCGTCACTCACCCATGCAGTTCTTCATCATCATGAAGCCGCTCTCGTAACCTTCGAAGCACTCGCATTCAAAATCTCCTGGCGTGTTGACACACCTGCCCTGTCCGCACAGGTCCGGAGAGATGCGGCACTCATCGATGTCTAAAGGAAAGAGATGCGACAGAATTCTCTTTTTAAAGCTGGACTTAAAGAAAACCATTTTAAGAACTGCCTGTATTTATCATAACTATAATATAGAGCTGTAAAAAACATAGTAAAACATTTGTTTTTGTCAATTCAGTAACAGTGATTCAACACAGGAGGTTTAAACTGATAAGATCAGGAGTAAAAAGCACTGATGCCAAGTAATGCAATATAAGTGCAAGGCAAACAAAGTATAAAAGCACAAAATATTTAACGAGAGGTTACAACATGAAAGAAAGACCATAAAATAAGATTAAGAGGTGAATTTAAGGATGATTTAGGCAGCCTTGGCCTGTCTTCCAAAGTCTGATGCTACAGGCCTGATCCCTTTTGAATTTAATCCACATTTTGAAGTACTTAACAAAAAGACTTTGGGCTAAGATTGAACTCATACAGGGTTAAAAGGTTCCTGATATCATTTACTTAAGTAAGAGCCTCTAAATCATTGCAGAAAAAAAGCCATAGCGCTGGCATTTTAACCAAAAACGGTGTGTGTGCGCATTTCAACAAAGCAGTAATGCAGCTAACCAGACAACAGGGACCAGCTCCAACAGGTCCAGAGCAGCCAGACTGCCATTAGACTGAATGAGCTGAATGTAGGCACCGGCTTCACACCACTTTACTGTAATTAGTGTTGGCACAGGGATTCAGAACGGGGGACTGATGAAGAACGGTTCAACTGAGATATTGTCGTAGCTGATGTTGAGCAAACATTCCAGCCAAAGAAAGCAGCTCCACCTGAATCAATGCCAACACGTTATCAGCTGATTCCTGAAGCTCTTCTAATTACAAATCAATCTTTGTAGTCATTTGAAATGTAGGTGAAATGTTAGAACTGAAATGATCAATATGAAGAAATAACAGTTTTGACAACATTGCATAGATATCTACTGAAGTTCTAACTCTCGGCCTGAAGCTCCTGTGCTTGTGGCTCAAATTCCATACGGCTAGCTACACAGCTAACTGAGCTAACTAGCTAATGGCAATCAGAAAATAGTGAAATATGTCCATCACAAGTTTCCAGAGCCATAAGTGGCATCTTTCAACTGAACAAAAAATGTCTGAAAGCCAAAGTTACTAACGTTTTTATTGATCAGCAAATCTGAAAAAATATGACAAAACTGGAAAATCCATAGACCAGACTTTATTTTTGCTAATATTATATGGTACAAAGATCTGAATTGAACATAGTTTTCACTGTTTTTGTTCAGAATTTGTCACAAATCTCAAAATGCGTCAAACATAAACAGAAGTTTGAAAGTTTAAAAAGAGAAAAAAACGAGAAGCTGGACCAGCAGGTGTTTCACATTTTTGCTCGATATGTGACAAATAAAATAAATCGTTGAATCTGATTCATCTGAACGATTGATTGTTTCAGCGCTACTCACCAGTGCAGTTCCTCTCATCAGAGTCCAGAGCGTAGCCGTTATCACAGCGACAACGGAAGCTGCCGATGGTGTTTCTGCACCTTCCATTGGAGCACAGGGAGTTTATCATCCTGCATTCATTTATATCTATGGTAAAGAGCAGAGGGATGAAGACCGGTGAGGGGCTTTAATGAAACAACACAGGCAGTCTACGCAGTCTGTGGACGCTACAGTACCTTTGAGGAAGGGTCTGCCGTTGATGAAGTCACCCCTGTGCGAGAAGCCTGGACCGCGGGGACACAGCTGGGCGTAGTCTGGGGTGCCCTTCTCTGGACATTCGTCACATTCAGGGCCCCAGGCGACACCCACTGAGCAGCAGCAGGCGTCCACACGGTGCTTTCCTGAGATGGGAGCCCCGCAGCGCTCGTCCTCGTGGGTGAGGTAACACTGCTCCGTACGCAGGTCTGGAAGTCACCAACAAAGTAGAATATGAAGTGGTTTGAATTAATGCAACAGATTATCAGGCAGAAGAGGAAAAAAAAAACACTAGCACACATGACATTTAGACATGAAGATGACATCAGTACCACTACGCAGTCACAGTACCCACCGATGCACGTCCTGCCGCTGACGTCAACAGTCATTCCTGGAGGGCACTGGCAGAAAAAGGAGCCCGGTGTGTTGATGCACTTGCCATTGATACACACTCCGGGAAACACTTGACATTCATCCACATCTGACAGTCGGTAGAGAAAAATAACAACATCAACAACAGGTCCAGAGTTTCATATGATGCTGATGAACTGAACATTTTAATTTGTGGGTCTACGTGGCATCAGACCGAGCCTCACCTTCACAGTTATTTCCTCTGACTCTAGCAAAGCCTTTCCCGCAGATTGGATCTGAAAAAAGGAGAATGCGACATCGGTCAAAGCAGTTTTATAGATTAAGATGTGGCTCACTAAAATGGTGCGTAAAGATCGTCCCACCTTTTTCACATTTGGCACAGGGGCTGTTCCAGGCCTCTCCCAGTGTGGCGCAGCAGTGGGACTTCAGTGTCGCCCCGTTGATGTTGACCTCACAGCGATTATTGACTATCTTCAGCCAGCAGGTGCTCTTAGTAGTCTCTGTGTTTGAAACAAGCCTTGTAGTTAACATTCAGTTAAGTGAAGAAGATGTGAGTCAGTTCTTTCTGCCAAATATGCATTTAATGAGAGAGTCTTACGTTCAAAGGCTCCGTACTATGTTGCTCATTTTCAGGTTAATACTTTTATTTCGGGTGTCGACTAGAAAATGTTTACATTTAATCTTCAAAAAATATTCTCAAAATTCTCATTGCTGCAGCACCTCTATTCACCCTTTGTCTGTTTAAGCCCAGTCTGCTCTGATTGGTCAGCTCTCACAGGCCTGAGCAGGCACCACCCATCATGTTTCCACCTCAGCGCTGCCATTGTCTTTGCGACCACGGCCGTGCCTGAGGCGTGGCTGAGGGCAGTGACTGCATAGTTGTGACATCACAACCTTACGGAAGCTGTGACGGCTCGTTTAAAGGCACAGTTTCTGAATACAGGCTCTCCATGGCCTGAGCGTTTTGATACTTATCTAAAGTCTCTAGCTGCATATAGCTATACAGCTGCTGAAATCTGACTTTCTACAATATGGGACCTTTAATTAATTTTCATAGCTGCTCTAAAATAAAAGAGAAACTATTGATATTATTAAATATGATTGGATTTAATGAGGTTTTGTTTCATATGTTTTTCAAACTATTACCTCTGTATGCACTCAAGTTTTAGCCATTCTAGTTTCTATATTGAATAACTTTGCCAGTTAAATCAAATCCAAACAACACAGTGCTCACTTACCTATACACTCCAGCCCAGAGCTGTCCACTGAACTGCCCGATGAACACAAGCACACAAAGGACCCCAGGCTGTTCCGACAATCTCCATTAATACAGGGGCTGGACTTACACTCATCCACATCTGTGGGAGGCAAAAACAAACACCAGGTTTTCCATCTCGTATCAATCTGATATAGTAGATGGAACGTGCAGTGATGAGGTGACAATGTACTGCTGGACAGGATGAACCAGTCTCTGACCTTGGCAGATATCGGCCTCGGGATCAAAGACGTATCCTTTGGGACACTGACAGGTGAAGCTGCCTGGTGTGTTCCTGCACAGACCGTTATCACACAGCAGCCTGTTCATCAGACACTCATCGATATCTGAGGAGAAAAACACACACAGAGAGGCGCGATGACTTTCTTCACACTGGCTTTTGAAAGGAGGGCTAGTTTCGTTTAATCCAAGTGAGCCGTTAACCTACCGATACAGTTTTTGCCTGTCAGGTCGACCTCGAAGCCTTCATTGCAGGTGCATTTGTATGTTCTCAACATGTTCTCACACACCCCATTCTGGCAGATGTCAGGGTCGAGGGCGCACTCGTTTATATCTGAGAAGGCAAAGAACAACCTGTTGAACATCACAGTTGGAAAAAAAAGAAGCAATAACCGCAGTTTTAAAGTTCGCTCCGATCAAACATGTGTTTTAATTCTTGTTCCTACTGTTGAATGTTTCAGCTTCACTGTGCAGAAAGATTTACATGCAGAGTTTGACACTTGAAGGCAAATATAGGTAAATGTAATTTTTTTCTGCAAAACCATGTCAGACACACAGAGATTGTTTTGTACGCCTTCATGCAATATATGTGTGGATAGGGGATCTTTAGTGTCAATGAAACACACGCGATGATCTTGCGTTCGTTACCTCTTCCGTCGCCGGTTATGCCGACGCCGTTGGGGCACAGCGCCAGGA
Organism: Spondyliosoma cantharus; assembly: GCA_900302685.1. Classification (NCBI taxonomy): domain Eukaryota; kingdom Metazoa; phylum Chordata; class Actinopteri; order Spariformes; family Sparidae; genus Spondyliosoma; species Spondyliosoma cantharus. The sequence goes on along the minus strand of OMLP01040003.1, from coordinate 26,682 downwards.
ACTCAGCTGCAACAAAACACACAAGCAGCAGAGTTGAAGGAAGAAATAACAGAGAAAATGTCACATTTGCCAAAATCCCTGATATCTCCAAGCAAAACATTTAATACCATGTAATTATCCATTTCCATGCTTTGTCATTTGGCAGTGATGTATATAAAACCGCCTCCTTAATGTGGTGCAGCTCTGGCGTCTTTTGATATAGAAACTTTAATTGGCAGGACTAATGAGAAGTGACTTTATGGCGTGTGTGTTTTTTCTGCATGCATGTGTGTGTGTGTGTGTGTGTGTGCGTGCGTGCGTGCGTGCGTGCGTGCGTGTGTGTGAGAATGTATCCTAACTCTGGGCTTTTGTCAAACAGCTTCTTTGTAATCATTCTGCCATTTATGAAATCAGAGACGTTATTTCGGAGAAAACAAAACATTCTGTCAGGTCATCCTGACATTGACAGGTGTGTTTTGAATTAAACTCAAGCTGTGTGTGTGTGTGTCAGGCAGCAGGAGGTGGCTCCATCTGTGTAAAGGGTGGAGTGATTTGAATATCCGTACCAGAGCTTTGTGGTGGGCAGGGTTGGCAGGGCTCTCCATAGGCGTACTCGTTGCTGGCACAGCAGCACTCTGACTTGGTCACAGCTCCAAATAAAGGCCTAACACACTGCCCTCGCTTGTAGCCACCATAACACGAACTGCGCATATGTGTGTCTGTTTGGGACAAAACAAGGCAGACGGAGTGTATGAGAAACGGAGATGAGAGACCTGGTGAGAGGTTAGAGGCAGGAAGAGAGAGAGAAGGGGAGGCGAGAGTCCGTGGCTCCAATAAACAACAACACTGGCAAAACAAATGGTTGTTCTCCCTCCATAATATCCAGGGATTTGAAGCATTCTCCTGCGCTGATATCATCCTGACGAAAACTCACCCAGACCGAACAACAGCATTTCAACACTTCTCCCGCACAATGCACAAAGAAAGCTCATTTGGGAGAATGTGGGAATGTTGAAAATAAAGGCATAAACAGATCTGCTCTGCGTGTGCCGCCCGGTCCAGGGGGACGAGGGCAGGAAAACATTTATCGGCACTGATCACCGCATGCTCATTAATGGGAGAGAACATGTGGTTGCAACAGGTTAACAGGATAAGCTGTTGGTAAAGTTTATTACAACGCGAGTCAGTTTCTCGCTGAACTGGAAAATATTTGTGTTGTGGTTACTCTGGTTTAACTGTGTGGACAGTTGTGAGAATAATCCTTAAAAGTATGCCCGCTCTTCAGTTGCTTAGAAAAGTGAGCCAAACATTTTGACAAAAGCGTCATGCGATACACATAATGCAAGACTTCACTAGAAACCTAAGCCTAAAGAATAAAACTGAAAAAAGTTTATTTGGATCTGCTCTGTACAGTATCGGTGAACTTCAAACACATTCTGGATTCAAGAAAAGAGTGTTTAAGTTGCCTGCAGTAATCCCTGAAACCAAAAATGCTTGACTGTCTACCTACCTTCACTTTAAACATACACATCTGTTTGACCTACATTAGGAAATAAACACAGACAGCGAGAAGATTCAATTAAATTCATTCTAAATGTCTGTCACCAGGTCGGATTTTGAAAGTTAAACTAGTGTTGAGGATGAGTTGAGGAGTCTTACAGCTGCTCTGTAGTCTGGTGGTGCGGCAGCAGATACTCCTGTATTGCCAGATGGTAGCTGAGCGACTAGCTAATAAGATATATTTTGCACTTGGCTTATTATTATGAAGATAAAACAAAATTACTTCTGCCAAGCAACCAAATCCATTCACCGTATGTTTCTCAGGGAGCTTTAACTGGTTATCAAACAATCTAACACCCATGCTTCCATATGACCTACATAAAGAAGCATCTGTATTCTGATTTATCTGGGTTTGATAAGTCCGTAAATTAACTATGTCTTTATGATGGAGTGCCAAAGGGACCTCCAGAATCAACAAGAAATAAAAAAAAAAGTTCCTTGCTGTAGCTTCAAAAGAAAAACAGTATTAAAGATAAGTTCAGATCGAGACCTTTTCAACCGGAGGCAGTGGTGCTCATATCGATGTTGTCCACAGGGGCCGCCAGAATCAACAGAAAACAAAAGTTCCTCGCAGCTGCTTTAAGAGGCATATTGATTTGATCTGAAACTGGTGTGAGATTACAATTTGCCATAAAACCAAAATGAGCACATGAACCATTCGTGGAAACGAAACATTGACTCACCAACGCAGACGCGTCCATCCAGGCCCACTGCCATCCCGGCCATACACTCACAGCGGAAGGACCCCTCTGTGTTGACGCAGTGGCCGTTCATACACATGCCTGGAGTCTCACACTCATCGATATCTGGAAACAGACACAGACACATATTTTCTTTAATCACTTCTCTTCACATAATGACTGGTAAGAGTCTATTAAAATAAACCAATTTCCTGCTGAAGCTGCGGTTAGTGAAGTCCTCTGGTACTTGATTCATTAAAAAATGCAGCCGGAGCTACAGCACAGTTTCAACCAAGGAAACATTCTTTTCCTTCCCCTTGATCCCATCAGCGTATTACAATAATTATCATAATGAGCGTAAACAATGATATGGCATGCACACGTAAGTGTGTGTTTATGTGTGTGCGCTCTGTCTGGACTGTGTTGGGGGACAGACAGAGAGATGATGAGGCCCCGGGGCCCCTTCAGACTACACATCTCATTAATGACTGCATACATCAGCACACTTCACCCACACCCTGCTCTCCTGTTTATTTATTCTGCTCCGACTTAACCAGGTCAGTGTCTCTGAGATCAGACGTCTGTATTCGAAGCCATGTGGAGAAAGATGGCTGCAGGTTACACTCTGAAAAGACGGCTCTGCACTCGTCGGTTTTGGGTTTAACCCTCAGAGGCCCGTTCGATTTCTGTCCGTTTATGAATCTTGCCACACTTTTACGCTCTGTGGACTCGTTTTCCAGTGTCTGAAAACAGCACAATCGTGGCTAAAAGTAGGAAGACCTAAATGAGGTCTTCTACTGAGTGTAAGGCAGTTATAATGCCATAAAGTATGAAAAAAGAAAAAACCCAAGTTGAATAATTTACATTAATTCAAATCCTGATTGATTTTGCATTAAGTTCCATACAGCATCTCACGGTGGTTGATCTCTTTGCGCTGAACAAGTTTAGGGAAGGCCGTCTGCTAGAATTTCAAAACAGGCGGGCCCCAAATATGTCCAGCTGGCCTGCCAGGATGCTGAGGGATTTTTCCAAGGTTTTTAGGGGGATTTTTGGCTTGTGAGACTCACATAATAGAACTACTAACATGACAGGGAGGTAGCCACCTTCATTCCAAGCCCAAAAACCAAAAAGAACAATTGACTTGAAATACATGGTTGTGGTGTAGAGGTGTGTGGGCTCTCTGACAAACACACCTACACACATGCGTCCACTGGTGTCCAGCAGGTATCCGGGTTTACAGATGCATTTGAAGCTGCCGTCTTCATTGATACACAGTCCGTTGAGGCACATGTTCCTGATCAGACACTCGTCCTGGTCTGTGGAGGAACAGAGAGAAACTGATAGACTCGCAGCGCCGCATTTGAACATAAAGATAAGACGGTTTAAGGCACAAACTGGTGGTTTCGCTTGGATTAGCCCATTAGCAACATCATATATTTCATAGAATCACAAAATAGGGATAAACAACATTTCACTTCACATTCTGCCTTGACAAAACTCTCCTTGCCGCACTCAAGGACGCTCAAACATCGGAGAATTGATAGTTCGCACTGGCGAGCCACATACGCTGTCAGAAAATCAAGTCCAGAAGACAAACAAGAAGCAAACACAGGAGTCGGGAAATTTTGGACTAGAAGTGTTGCTTCTGAGCAGCCAACTCATTCATTTTGATTCTCGGTGCATTCCTGAGCCGAACAACAAGGAGAAATTTCAGTGCAATCCTCACCTAAAACATCAATAATATAATTTGACGAGAGAAAATATATGGGAACGCTCGATCAGAACTGGCGTTTAAAGCTGTTCCGAGCTGTCACGCTGAGAGACAGGGTGGAAAGATGGCCGTGATAGATCGAGGGCCACGTTTTCAGAAAATCTGTCCTGGAAGATATTAGTGTTGCAGACAGTTGTTCGCATGAAAAATGGCAAAAAGAGAGCTAAGACAGAGGAGTTCAAACCCTGGCTTCCTTTTTTTTTTTTTTCAATCTCTGCACTGTGTGAATGTCATCAGTTTCAGAACGTTTCAGGCCACTTAATGATGGCGAATCCCTGCGAGAGATTACCTGTCTAAAGCAAGTTTTTAAGACTTTAGCGAACTTAAGCAAATGGAAAGAAATGGGTGCCTGCGAGGTAAGAAGAAATATTAAGAGCATGGAGTCCTTTGGGGAAAAAAAAAAGGCTGGTTGTAATATAAAATGTACATTTTTGTCGTTAATGGGCTGAAACACACAAAACCACCAGAATGATCATTTAAAATGTGCTCTATTGCTGCATATGCTTCCAACAGGCATCGGTATTAAATCACCACCTCCAACAGATCCACGGTCCATTAAACATAAACATTACACGTACTGTGGTTATTACAGAAAACGGCACTTTAAAAATGTACTCTACTCCATAAATGCAGATGTCAGAACTTGACAGACCTTGACAGTTTTTGCCATCTGTTGAAATCTCAAATCCAGCGTTGCAGACGCAGTGGAAGCTTCCCTCAGTGTTCACACAGCGCCCGTTGTTGCAGATGCGACCGTTGGCAACACACTCGTCCAAATCTGGCACAAACAGACAGCACAGTAAACACATACGTCCTCTTAAAACATGCGCGTGCATACAGTGCGTGTGTCCGCTGTGTGTTCATGTGTAACCTCGGCACTCTGTCCTGGTTGCAGTAGTCTGGAATCCAGGAGGACACTGACAGATGTACGACCCAGGGGTGTTCACACATTCTCCATGTGCACACGGGTTTCTCTCACATTCATCGTCATCTAGAGTGCAAACATAACGCTCATGAACCTTCTTCACCCTCATATAGCTCCAGCTAAGTGCTTAAGAAACTCGTAAGAATCTTACCGATGCACTCTCCTCTTCCGTCCAGCCTGAAGCCCATATTGCACTCACAGCGGTATCCAACCCCCGGCATGGGGATACATCTGCCGTTCAGGCAGAGGTTGCGGTAGGCCTGGCACATGTTGGTGATGTTCCGGGTTTGGATCACAAAGGGACCTGAAGGAAACGTTCACACAAACATATCATGTATGGATCATAATATGGCGAATGAATAATCAACATCCTCTGTTCAATTTGTTTGTTCTTTTGTCGTCCAGATCAGACATATGTTTAACAGAAATGTTACAAACAGCATGACCCAAGAAAGCAGCATTGCCAGACAGTGTATGCATCACATTCACACTGTACAAAGGTCTGGCATTACAGTGTCATTCTCATTAAGTGGAAAAAAAAAAAATGCTGTTTGAATTTCCTCAAAAGAAGCCTAAACTCTGCCAAGCTAGCTTGAAAAAAAAGTTCTAGAGGAAATGTTACTGCGGAGGATTTTGCACCTAACGTCTTGACATGTTGAATGTTTTCTTTCAGATTGGCCATTTTCTGCACTAAGACTTTGGATATCTGTCCGGAGAAACAAGCAGCCCTGCGTCAGAGCACAATTAAGGTCTTAGTCAAAGTTTTCCATCAATGACATGCAGCTCGTTAGCGGCAGGGTGTGGGTTGCGATTGCTCAAAACAGGGATTTTGTAGATGGCAACACAAGACGAGTGGGAGGTCGATCGCCCAACATCCTGTGAGTAAAACCAGAAAATATGAGTTTTGTGCTGTATATGCACGTCAGGTCTGAAGATGTGTCATTTTATGAGCGTGAACTGCCGTCACGTCACCCTTTGGTTTATTACTACCATACTGTAGCCTTGACTTTGGAATTAAGGTTCACTATATTGGTTTTAGAGCCAGAAATGACCATATTTAGACAGAAGTTGGATCTGGGGAGGACATCCTGATGGATCCTGGATCTGACTGACAACCCAAGGACTCGTTATGTCAATCACAGGGTAGCTGGACCTAAAGCATATCTTTGCTTTATTGGATATTTTACTCAAAGTGGGACCATAATTTACAAAATGAACATCATGCTGTATTGAAGAAGACTCGACACTTGACATTTACACCGTAAACTCATTAGGAAACTCATCACTGATGTTTTAATTCAAGTGAGAAATAGGGTCATTTTCTCATAAGCTTACATACAATCACACGTCTTTTTGAAACCAGTGGAGTCGCCCCCTGCTGAACACTGAAAAAGAATGAACTTACACATTGATTTTACTTTTCAGACCCACAAACTCTTTTCATATGTTATAGTTAGCAGGAAGCAGGAGTGTACCTGGTGGAGGAGGCTGTAAAGGTAGTTGTCCTGGAATTTGTCCTGGAATTTGTCCTGGAATTATCTGTATTGGGACTTGACCTGGAACATGGCCTGGACCCTGACCGGGTATTGGGCCTGGAACCTGGATGGGAATTTGACCAGGGATCACTCCAGGACCTTGCCCAGGAGTATGACCAGGATATGGAAGCGGGTAGATGCCAGGTATGTCGGGGGCCCCTGGGATACGGCCGCCGTTCCCATCAGGTATCTGGATGCACAGTTTCTGATACTCTTCTAACATGAGCACATGTGAAAAAACAGCAGGAGGTCAGCTGCGTGTTGAGAAACATCGGTGAGAGCAAGAAATTTAACGCCGTGAGATGGCGAGTGACCCCCACCTGTTCCACGAATGGGGCACATTTCAGGAGTGGACCCATCAGACCAGCAGCGTCCGCTATCACAGCAGCATTGCATTTTGGTCAACGGCTGCGAGTTTTGGTTGGCGCAGCGCCCGTTCAGCAGGCTGGCGTAGCAGTACCCACCACGAGCATCTGTGGGAAACAACACAGTATGACGTCTGTTAAACGAACCGTGCGTATGAAATATGGTATGTGTTGTCTGCACGTTGAGCTAATTGGCAGGAGTACAATCAGAAAGTAGTCGACGTTGCTTCAGATTTTCCATCATTGGGAAGAAGGAAGCCACTTCTAATAGTCATCACTTCCTACTCATGAGAACCTTTCCTGCATCCTGCAGGTTTTTGGCACTGTGCACCAGCATGACTAACCTCTTAACATAAATATATCATGTCTTGTTTCACACCCAGCCCATCCAACGTATTCACATGGAGAGACTGACAGGCTACACTACTGATTGGCTGGTTTAGCTTGACAAGATCTCAGGGAAGCGTAGAGTTGGTTGGAGGCCCTTAAGGGGCCCGGAGTTGATGTTAACACTCGAGTGTTGCTGCATGGGAAACAGACTAAAATGTTTGGCGCAATCGTTTTCTGGAGCAAGAAACTCAGACATTCCTTCCTCACAAACATCCTCTCCTCGGGGGGTAATGTGAGCGTGTGTTTGCATTATGTTTGTGTGCGCGCATGTGCGTTTGCCTGCACGTTTGAGTGTGTGCGCGTACATCTGATGGACTACTCCGACCCAAATTCTCCTCCCCGCCTGTTTTGGAGTCAAATTGAGCTGAACTTGTGAGCTTTACTGGCTTTACTGATGCTGGTGTGTATGTGAGTACGCAAACTGTTATCAACTTTCCAGGATGTCGGCTGTTCAGTGACACACATGCACACACACACACACACACACACACACACACGCACACAAACTTCTTGCAGCAATGATGTCAGAAAACCAACTCTCCTGAGTACAAGAGGAGTTCACTTCACTTCTCTCATCATGGTCCCTCCTCAGTTTAAAGAGAATATAGCTCATTGTTGTGGAACTAGAAACAAGCAAGTGACTACTGACCTAAATTCTACCAGCTGGAACGTTGGACGGATTTCAATTCTTTCCGCTCTCAGTGGAAAAAGGAAAGAGAATGAGGCGGCACCTTCTTCGCTCAGCTGCTTTGTCTCATATTTTATCTATCCTGGTACCAATGAACCTGAGCAAATACAATGAAGTCAATTGTCTTGTCTTTCGGAGACGTGTGTGTTACCCACCTATACACCTGGATCCGTCCACAGTGGGGTAATATCCCTGGGGACACTTGCAGAAGTAGCTGCCAGCTGTGTTAGAGCATTCACCTACACCGCAGAGGCCTGCTATGTTCGAACACTCGTCCAGATCTATGGAGAGGAGAGGAGAGGAGAGGAGAGGAGAGGAGGAAACAACAAAAAGTATGTAAGATTTTTGAGTGCTTGTCTTTTTTCTATGTCACTTAAAACTGCATCGTCAATGAAAGGAATTAAACTGAACTTGAAAAGCCTTCAGGAGTGACTGGAGCACATGTTGGCAGTGACAATGGAAATAAGGCATTGTCACAGGATATTAAATCCAGGGGCCTCTGTCGCTGCTCTTCTGTTCGCACCGTTAACCACCAAGTGCATATCACCGTGCACAAAGACATACACTGTAACTTAGACCCGTTTGAAACGTCTCTTTTACACAGTCCAGAACTTTTCCGGCAATTATTTCTGGGCATAAAATAGCACATTTTTTACTCTGCGAATGAGAGCCACGAAACGCTGCTCAGAGTCTGGAAATTGTCACATTTGTGTCTTAATGAGCCAATATTTTCTCACAGGCTAACTGTAGGTCTTTATTAGCGGGAGAACAGAAGTGATGCAGAGAGAAAGAAAGATTTTGTTCAAGATTAGTCAGCCAGAAACATAAAAAAAATACATATTGGGAGTCTCCCAGTGGCCACAAACTATGATAAAAGACAAGCCTGTGATCAAACACCTCTGTAAGCCAGCCAGAAGATGATAATTGGGATGCCTAGCTGAGATACAAATGTCTTTTTAAAAACAACACGTGGACATAATCTCCAGTGTGCAGGACTTGGAAGGATTCAGGGAACATAATGAAGGAGTGGGATATTCATCATTATTCTTTATGAGTGTATAATCACCTGAAACAATGAATCATTGAGTTTTTGTGACCTGAGAAGGGGCCTTTTGTATCTACAGAGGGAGTCGGTCTCCTTTCACAGAGGACCCAAAGAACCGTGTTGCACTGCCATGTTTCTACAGTAGCCCAGAAAGGACAAACTGGCTCCACAGAGGGCCTTTCACACGTCAACACTGTCTTTAAATTTTAAATATGTCTCGAGATGAAGACTGATGAATGTGGCGAATCTGAATTTGTCCAGAAACGGACTTTGTTGAGGGGTATTTCTTTTTAACCGAACTACACTCGCAATCCTTTCCACCGCGCACAGAAGGAAGCGTGCGATGACTCATGGATGAGATGCTCGTGTTCATGACAGCGTGAGATGTAAACGTTAAGTTGAGCTGTAACGGTAGCTAGCTCAGTTAGCTCAGTTAGCTACCCTTTCGTCCATGAGTAGACGTCATCTGTTCTCTGCCTGGTGATATGGATGTTGGGTAAGTTGGTAGAAGGAAACTGCTCACAACAAGGTCTGTGGATTATCTTGAGTAACCAGGTCATGTTTTCAGGAAATAGAGAGTTTGTCAAATGAATTCTTCGGAGGACATTTTGAGCTTTCTGGCTCATAAACTCTCTTTACTTTGGTCAAGTTAAAATGAGCTATTTCTTCTTTGAAAGTTACACAGTCTCACTATACCAGCGCCAGAAAAACTACAAGACGCAGCATTTATTTCAAGACTCGCAATTAAGTGTTAAACGGGATCACTGAGAGAAAGCAGAGCGTCACTTCGGTTTAATTAAACATATTTCAGGGGAAGGGCAAAGTGTCTTATGTGTGGTCTTTCCCCACAGAGTAATAATCAGAATACCACAACTGAGGTGAAGTTAACCACAACTAGACGGATGTGGCTCTTAACTCTACTTTCACATTGTTAATTAGGAACTTTGGAAATAATCTTTTGAGCCTACTCTGTCATTCAAGCTGACACTGAAAGTCAGACACTTCACAGGTTTAATGTGATGGCTGCTGGCTTGATTCTTACCTTCACATTTCTGTGAGACCTCGTTGAACTTGTGCCCAGCGGGGCATTTACATTCAAAGGATCCCACTGTGTTGATACAGTTTCCTCCTTGACAGATGCCGGGGATGGCCTGGCACTCATCCACATCTGTACATGCACAGCATACAATTAATACACACATGAATACACACACACACACAGGCACATTGATTCATTTAATCTACAAAACAAGACAAATTACACAGAAATGGTCAAATAAACCCACAATATGGGCAGTTTACACTCACACACACACACACAGACTAGTATAACACACAAATCTGCACACGCCTGCATGTGCATGGATTGAGATTGGGTCTGTTTTAATAGTCTGGCTCTGACTTTCCTGCGATTAACAGAGTGACAAGGGAGAAGAGAAAGAGAGAGAGGAATGTCTCCTGCAGGAGGAACAGAAATCGAGGCCAAGTCGACTAAGAATGAGATAGAGAGAGGGAGGAAAATACAGAAAGGTCTGCAGTCAAACTGACGGCTACAGTTAAAAAAACTGTGACTTTGTGAGTCACATTGGTGATTAAATTCAATTCATTTAATGGATCTGACAGATTAAAACGTAGGTCTCAGGCTGAAAACCTCCAGGAGGCTGTGACCTGATGCAGTCCCAGAGTACTCCATGTTCCTCTGGGCCCTGGCTCAGGTCCGCCTCCCCTGCAGAGGTTCTGATGTTGTTGGGTCTGGAGCAGGCGGGCAGAGGGCCGTCTTACCAGAAATGAGCTCTCCCACGTGGCACCGTCACTGACCCGTGTTACTGACTCTGACAGTCCCGCCGCAGCGGGTGTCTGCGGGCATTCCATACACATGTGGGAGGCACTGCCACCCGACCCAATTTAACCCAATTAGAACTAATCCCCTGGAGAGGGGCTGATGGGTAGAGCTGAGGGGATGACAGAGGGAGAGGGGTGAAGCCAGACGAGGAGGGAGAAGGAGTTAAAACGGGCAGAGAGGATAGAGGCAGAAGTTTAATTGAAGACGAAGAGGGGAGGGACAGTGGCAGAAAAAAAACAGAGACAAAAACAGAAAAAGAGACAGAGAGACGCTGGGAAACAGACTTTACCTTGGCACGCCCCGGTGCGGTGGTTTGGTATGAACCCTCTCCGGCAGGGGTGAGGCTGGGCGGGGCACATCTCACAGGGGTGACCCCACGCCCGTCCCACTGTGGCGCAGCACAAAGTCTTTGTGCACACAATGCCTGTGAGCTGGCCTTGACACATCTGGTTGTTCACCGAGGCGAAGCACGGCCCAGTGCGGTAGTCTGCGGAGGCAAAGCAGGAGTTCGATTTAGTGAAAACTCCATTTTGTCTCTTTATTTTCAGTAACAATGAGGGCCGGGCGATATGCAAAAAAACGAATTATATGTGATTATTTTAGCAGACATTAAGATATGGGTCATGATTTTAGAAGCAATGGTACGAAGATGTGATTCTTGCTTGGATCTGTACCAAACAAGCCATTTACCTTACATCTTTAGAATATCATTTGTTGGCTGGAGCGTCTCTGTGGCACTAATATGCTTGATTTACAGCTTTTGAAATCTGAATATTGGAATTTTGATAATATTTCAACGAATCGCACAGCCTGAGTGCAAACACAGCGAAAACCAGGAAAGTTCAGTCGCCAGTCGAAAACATGAACAGAGAGAAGAAATTAGAATAAAACCCCTGTTGGTCGAGGCATGTGAGATGGAAAACTGTTAATTTGTGAAACATTTCGACCAAAACCGGGATAGAGAAAATCAAAGCCAACGCAGAGGAGCCTCGAAGCTGAACTGGATTCTGCGAGTGAATAACTGTCTGGCATAGACAAACAGAAACGCTCAAACCGAATGTGATCGTGCATGACGTCTACAACTCACTCACATTATAAGTGATGAAAGTGCTGCAGAGCGGACAGTAACACACTCCATAAAGAATGCATTGTCTGGTCCTGGCATTTTAATCGGCCTGGCTCTCAGGTGCATTGTACGTGTCTGTGTGTGTGTTGGAGAAAAGCAGAGATAGGGAAGAGGTCTGGAAAACCTTTTAAAGTTGTGTGGGCGGCTGTGGAGAGTAATAGGCACGAGCTAGAAAAAAGTGAGGACACCCAGACGAAGAAAAATCAATCTGGTGAACGTATCATACGATCGTCAGTTTAGCAAAATGGCACATTTACCATGTAGTGCGCTGCTTTTTATTATTTTTCTAGTAATACACAATCTAGGGAATAGGTCATCATCCCGAAGGCCAGCACAGTCTGACTGACAGGGCGTGTCTATGGAACACAGTGGGTGATTTCCACGCTAGCTTCAGCAGCTTAGAATTAAAACCAAAAAAGCTTATGATAAATATGAGCTTCAAGAGTGTGAAGAGAGTCTCTCCATCGAGATTCTTCATCTCTCCCCGCCTTCAAACTGGTTTAAACCTAATTCCCCTGATCCCGGTGCTTGCATGCATCTATCCCCACGGTTTATCCCCTCTCCAAACACCACTCCTTAGTCTGCAAACTCCCCGCAGATTTACTAGAATCTCAGAACCTTATCAGGTGAATGATTGGACGATGGTGAAACGGCGATAGGGACAGAGAGAAAGAGAGAGGGGAAAACTCATCCCTCCCAAAAGAATCTGGCCGAGGTCCAATGGCAAAAATCATTTCCACATTTCACGGCAGACAACAGACAGCGAGAGGAAAGAGAGAGACCAGTTCCAACAGCGCAGTCGTTTAAAACAAACGAGACATTGTGCGTTTCCCGTGTGGACCGGGGCCCAGCCCAGACCCGTCACGTGCACCACAGCCTCCACGGTCTCTCTGCCTCTGGCACCAGTGCTGTGTGAAACAGAACTGGGTCATCGCTCCTTCTCTTTCTCACTCCCTCCTGCTCCGGCTCTACTGGAGACCAAACGCTTTTGATTCTTAGTCTTCTTCTCCGTCACCCCAGAGTTGGAAAGTTACTAAATACATTCACTTAAGTACGTTTTTCAGTAACTTGTACTAAATGTGATTATTTCTGTTATTTCTTTACTTACAGACTGTACAAAAGAATGGACGTCGCCTCAAGGTCTGAAAAGTGAAGCCAATGTGGAAGTACCTTTAACCTGCTGTCTTCCTATTGGCCAAGCAAGGAGCAACTCCACTTTTTATAGATGCTTATGAGAAAATGGCCCTACTTCTCAATTGATTTATTACTTCAGTTAAGAGTTTCCAAATGAGTTCATGGTTTCAACGGGTAGTTTTAAGTCTTCTTCAATACAGTATGGTTGTCATTGACCATATTCCCACAGCTGCCATTTTCCCCTGATGTCACATTCAGGGTGGGAAGCTCAAATGCTGGGAAAACATGTTATGCTGATGTGTTCAAGGTTGCAAGTCGACTAAACTTTGAAAATCTGACAAATTCGTATCATTTCACAACTTGCTGATTGATAAGCTGATGATGGATTGTGAGGATTTGGAGGAACATTGGGCCATATTTCAAGTCAGAACAACATTTTCCACACATTTGCTAATGCTAGCATTCAACAACTCCCTAGCTAACGTTACTGTTTGATCACATCCGGTGTATTTCACTTCCCCACATTTAGGTCATTCCTGTCATAATGCATAACACTAACAAACCGACAGTCACCTGAGAGGTGGTGGAATGCTAATGTTAGCTGTTGCCTAATTGAAGCTATGGAAGAGACCCTGCAGCCCTCTGCCTGAATTTTCTTATTTTCTCTCTTTGTTGCTGCTCGGGATGCTTTAACAGCCCAAAATGTGTCTATGTGACGTCCTGGGAATGAGACTCAACAATCAACTGTCTTTGTGGTGCGTTCAGGAACAGCTGGGACAAATTCTATTGATTCTAACTTTAAGTTTAATAGACTTTTATTTGTATTAATGTGACGTGAGCTTCGGTTAGCTCTGCACAGAAACGGCTGCTAGAAATGTCCTCAGAGGGAAACTTGTTACTTTGATACTTTTACTCGAGTAAAAGACGTTTAGACGTTTAAGTATCTGTACATCCACCTGAGTAAAGAATGTGTGTACTTTTACCACCTCTGCCAACCATTCCTTTAAAAGTTAATCCTTATTTTCTATCATTCTCATCGCTTCCCGTGTGATACTTAAGTAAAACTTTCTGCTGTACTTCCACACTTTTACTTTAGATCTTTAAACTTCTGCTTGTAGTGGAATATTAACAGTGTTGTATTTTTACTTAAGCCTCCCACCACTGCTTTCATCCATGTTCAGCTTTAAGACAACAAACTGAGCCAGTTGCCAGGTATCTTCTCTATCTTAAAGCCTAGGCGACATTATATGTACCTTTCCTACAACAACAAAGGATATAGGAAAGGTAATTAAAGGAGCTATGAAAAGTTTTTATGTGGCGCTGATATAAGCTGAGTGTTGCAGAGCTCAGGTTCTCTTTTCATTATATTGAGGTTTATGTGTTATTACTGTCAGGCTGCTACACACAATCCATCTGACATTATACCTGCTCATTACGACCAGCGCAAGAAATACGGCAAACACAAGTGCAGCGGTGAAATAGTCAGCTGAGGTAAACAGGGAGAGGCGGACAGCTGTAGGGTGAAAGTGGTGTCATTTCATCTGTCATCTTACTGTCTCTCTGTGAACTGCATACAGCTGGGGGATCCACCCATGTCCTCTACATCTGGGAGCAATCGCACGTGTTCACACACAAACACACTCAAACACACACACACACACAGAATCTCAGCCAGCGTCCCAGCCCCTCATCCGCAGTCTAGCCAGAGATGATCTCAAAACAGACCCAAACTCCCAAAAATGTTGCCCTTGTTTTTGCTTTTACTGCTCTACTTTCGGAAGCGCGTTGAATTATTATCATAGCGGCTTCAGTGAACAGCCGTCCTGATACGGGAGTTTGTTTTCACCTTCATTAGCGAGAGACTTCGCGTCGTAGCGGAGGTGAAGTCACTTTGGTGAACACAATAGAAACGTCGGCTCCCTCAGTGACCGGCGAGTTTGTGCACAACAACAACCTCGGTGTGAACAGGAGGGAAGCCCGTCGGGAAGTGGGTCAAAAGAGTTTCCTGGATAAACTCCAAAATGTTTGTACACACACACACACACACACACACACACACAAATCCTCCTTTTACGCATCCGCCCTTCCTCAATCTACCTCTTGCAGATGGCGCTCACAGCATCCCTGCATGCCTTAACATAATGTTTAAGATGTGCACATGCAACCGTGTACGCGCATGTTTGTGTGCGTTTCCATGCATGTGTTACGGGGTCTCATATCTGGGTGGGGCCTTCCCTAATGACCCGTCAGCAGATTTCTCCATCCTCCCAGGACTAACACACACACATGCATACACACAGGGACAAACACACTTGGTTATCTTTCTACTGAGGTTTGCATTGGGCTAGAACAGAGCCTGATAGGGGAAAGTAAGTGAAGCATTAAGAGACAAAAGAGCCCCTCAGCTGACTGACCGACTTCCCTGTTGTGCTCTGGCTGCTGACTTATTGACTGTGTAACTCACGTGTTGCCACGTCTCAGTCCAGACTTTCACCACCATCCCGAGTGAGCTCGATGGCGTCACAGCGAAAGCTCGACTTTATTGCTCCGTAGCTAAACGACTCTGCAGCGGGAGCAAAGAGCCCTGCTTGCAATCAGCTGCACTGCGGCTGGATCTCACCGATCCCACATTCCAGCCCAAATCACATTTGTAACCAACAAAGAAGACGTTGATGTACCAGGCTGCATTTTCACAGCAGTCAGCTGTGCCTGGTGGTGGGACCACTGGTCAGGAGATTACCAGTCACTTTGGCAGCATACGACTCAAAGTCACACAGCTCTGCAGTAGTGATGTGCTCATTGCTCAGCCTCCTGATTGCACCGGGAATCTTTCCCCATCTAAGAAGAGTCCTGAGTGCAACTGCTTCTCCCCTGGTCAGATCACGTGTTTGTGGAAAAAACCTGTGTTCTTGCTAATGTGATAAGATCAAGCCGTAATAGGGCACAGTTCTGTAAATTGCATTAAAAACAGTGTGGGGTCGTGCATGTGAACATGGATGTGTGCACACATGTACTTTATGCATGTGCTTGTGTTTGTGTGAGAGCACAATGGCTTTTCCCCTGGGAGGTGATGGATCTTAGCCAAGGAAATTCCAGCGAAAGTAACTTAACCCAAAACACGGCCGTATCCATTGGCCTACTTTCTCGACCTCTCTTCGTGTAACTCAATGCAAGATGGAGGACAAAATAACTGATGAATTTACAGGGCTGCAAATACTGATGCTTTTCATTATTCATTAATAATCTGTTGATAATCACTTTGGTTAATAATTCAACAAAGCCCTGTAGCCTAACATAATATCTTCAACTAGCTTGTTTAGTCAAACCGAACAATGAAAAGAACAGTCAGCACACCTTTCAGAGGAACTAAACGACCTAAATGGCCAATCAATCATCAACACTGTTGTTGACTTATTACATGTAATGTTTTGCTGGGAAACGTCGGGTCACCACCCACCCTTACAGAAGTACACCACCTCTTGGAAATGCCACTCCTCGATGGCAGTGGTTCTCCAGCAGGACGATGCTGCCTACCACACCGCACTGCTCAGTAATGACCGGTGAATCATGGCAAAGAGCTCAAGGCATCAACCTGGATCTCAATCCAGTTGAGGATCCATCGCAGATGCCAGAACGAGTCTGATCCACAGTGGCGCCACCGTGGATCGGGTTTGGCTCCGACTCATCGAGGCATTGGAAACAGGAGCTCTGGGGGCTTCTTTTGGTGTCTGGCACCAGGGAGTTGGCAGTGGATCCTTTGAATCCTGTGGGTTGAGATGTGGCACCTCCAAGGATCTGACATATCCCACAGATGCTCGATCTGATTGGAAATATGGGAATTTGGAAGCCGGATCGGCAGCTTGAGCTCTTTGTCATGTTCCTCAGGCTTCACAGTGGTGTAGTCTCAAAGTCAGCGAGTTTTTTTAATTGGTTTTCGGTTAAATGCCTGAAATAGGATCTGTGGTTACCACAGGCTTAAGATATTTACACGTTTTATTCTACAACATAAAATACATGATCAAATGTCCCACAACTGAATTATAAAGCGCTTACATGTAAACAACGCCGTAGTGCGCTGTAGTGTCTAAATGACACTAGAGAGATTGTCACAGACATTAAATGTCATCACACCAATCAGGGAGACTCATCTACATGATTATCTTGCTGATCAAAGCATCAGAAAAGCAGATTTTTTAGTGTGTTTGGGTGGGTGGTACCTGTCAAGTGGCCTCCATATGAATGCCAGGAACTTTACATTGTAACAAGATGATCAATGTTGCTCACTCACTTGAATTCGTGTCACTTTTATAAGAGAAAATTCAGCAATTCAACATGCTGCGTCAAGATGAACGACTGAAGATCGAAGCTGGTCTCCAAGCAGCTGTTCCCAGGCACACACCAAAACACAAACAGACAACAATAAAGATCTGCCTGTTTCCACTCATAGAAAGACACTTTCACTAAAGCAGACAAGACTCCACCATTCATGAAGCTGCAGACAGCGAGTGGCCGGATTAAATGCTTGTCACCTCACATCGAAGTTTACACCGTTTCTTCACCAGGAACTATTACCCAAAGAACAACAACAGAGAATGTATGACAATCCTCGTCTATCTAGACGACATTACGAGCTTAATACGAATTCTTCAACAGTCTCACAGACCCTGCCGCAGGAAAGAGTGAAAACCAACGTTAAAAAATGTAGAAGTGTGCCTCAGCAGATAAGACCTGGAGCTTACCCACCAGGCAACCAGACAGTATCTTTTTACTTTCAGGGTTGAAGAAAACAGTGATATAGACCAAAGGACAAATCCTCAGCCAGACCCAACTGACAGGCCTCGTTAAAGGGGACGTTACTAATTAGGAGCTCTGCTGCCAATCCAAATATTAGCTTTACAAGGTCACCTCTTTGACCTCTTTCGGTCATCACTGCCACAGACCCCCAGCCTATACACGAAACATACATGCGCGGCTGCATGTGCGCACGTTTCAGTCACAAACACAGGGCAGGCCGCCCTCGGTTTGCGTGTGCTTGTATACTTTGGAGCCACATGTGCCAGAGAGCAACCACAGGAGGTTGGGAGGTCTTCGGTTAACAAACAGCGCACATTTAGAGAGACGTTACACTCCCCAGAGCATCGTTTCAGAGCAGATGTGGAAAATAATGGTCACTTCTGAGCTCAGGCTTGACATGCAAATGTTCCACAACAAACCACATTCCTGGAGCGGCCGGCATGACGAAGCAGGAATCGTCCACAGTCACAAAAAGCAACCGCCATTCAGCATCAAGTTTTCTCCAAAGTAGCGCGAGCGAGTGGCTTCGAGAACCACTGCTGTACAGACAGTGTGATGTAAGGTGAGTGGCACTGTGGCGTTCTTTACCTCTCTCACACTGAGCTCCGGTGAAGCCGTAGGTGCACACACATCTGTTGGGAGCCACACACCGTCCGCCATTCAGACAGCCATTTTCACAAACCGCTGGGGAGGAAGAGAAGAAAGACAAACAATGGCACTGACGTGAGGACACTACTGTGATTTACAAAAAAAGGGTATTTCTGGCATAAACAACTCGGGTCGTGTGTTTGCAGTTTCGTCCGTCACTTTTATTAGTTATGACAACATCGTCCCCAGATTGACTGCAGAGATCTGGGAACACGATGACATTACTAAAAAGGAGTCGATGGGGCAAGTTGTTCTGTACACTCTGATACGTGCAAGTTTATTAGGGTTTATTTCCAGTTCATATTTGTTTTCTCTTCCACATTTGGGGGTAGTTGACCAACTGACTGCTAATGTTTCTGGCCCATCGCACTTCTTTTTTGAAATGTTGCCATGCACACGTCTCAGCAAATACCTTGGCAAGTGCAGAGTTATTACCAATAGGAGGGTTGACCAAAGTTTGATAAGTGTCTACAACAGGGATTTTTGTGAGTGCCAACAACAATACGGATAATTGGTAACGAAGGAGAGCGTAAAGAACAATATCTGGAACCAATATACATTTGCAGTAACCATGAAAATCTAAAATTTAAACAAGTAATCAAATGTAACTTAAATACAACTTTACTTGAGTATTTCCATTTCTGCTTCTTTATACTTCCACTCCACTACATTTTTGAGGCAATTATTTCCCTTTCCACTCCACGTGTACTTCATTTGGTAATAGTAACTTAAGTAACTAGCTACTTTGCAGATTCCTACCTAGGTTGAGAAGTCTTTTAAATTGTGTGCAGATGGCAACTAATTGGCGCTCAGAATACACCGCCAGTGTGTTAATGGTGTAGACCCCCAAGTGAGTACAGAAAGAGGCATCAGAGCTCAAGTAGGGTATTTTCAAATTGACTTATTTTATCAGCAATCATACGCAAAGAAAACACAGATTCTGACAATCAGAGAAATATGAGCTAAGTGCTAAAGCTAGCATGGCATCTGCTCTCAATGACGACTGTTTCACCATTCTCACCACCTTAGTTTAGTCAGTTAGCATGCTAACATTTCTAACGAGCACTAAAGCTTAAATGGAGAAATGTTGGGAATTCTAGCATATCTTTGTCTTCGATAAATCAAAAAAAATATGTTTTTAAAGGTCCAGTATGTAGGATTTGGTGTCATCAGGCGTGACGTTGTCGATAGCCTGCTGAACACCCCTGACCGACTCCCTCTGTACTTACAAAAGGTTCATTCTCAGGCAAGTTTTTAGGTGATTATACGCAAATTAAAACACAATTATACATTTTAATCTACCATCTTTGCCCCTAAATCCTACACACTGGACCTTTAAAATGTGCTGACAGTGTCGAAGGGTGTCACGGCGGTATGTTCAGGGTGATCCTTACGTTGCCCGCAGTGGTTTCCCACGTAGCCTTTCTGACACAGGCAGTTGTCCTCTGCACACGATCCTCCGTTCATACAGCGAATATTACAGTTCTGGACTGTGGGCAGAACAACACGAACACACAGAGACAGACGCACAGTGCGACACTGGGGTTAAAAATCAGAAACACGCACGGCATATTAGATTTACAAAATAAACTAAATGCACTCTGAACCATGCTCTTGAAAGTTGTGCTCAAATATATTTTCTTAGAAATTTATGGCCTGCAAACAGATGAGCGCATTGGGCTGAAGGGCTGCGAGCTGCAAGAGAGCAACATGGAAGAGATGTTGACCGTGGACGTCTTCCAAAAAACACACACACCCAGTCAACTCACACACACACGCGCGACAACAACTCACGAGATTGACCGCTTTTTGCAAGAACATGATTGCAACATATGTCAATTGCTTGGGGCAGTTTCAGGGATGTTTTCAGGAGGTTCTTTGGCTTCGTATCGAGTATTTTTGTACCAGGCTAGTTAGTGCTCATTACTCATGATGAGGAGAAGAAAACTTAAAAAAAACAGATGCACAGCGTGGTCTGAAGTCCAAACTCTGAGCCAATTATAAGCTCTTTAATTTTCATCCTAGAAACTGCATATTTTCTGTCATCTACCTTCTGTCATTACTGTTTCTGCATGGAGAAATGTTTTTTTTCTTTAGACTCCTTTGTTCAAAAAATGCAAAGACAGGGGTGTGGTCTGAGCCGTGCATTCCAACAAATGTTTCGACATACACTCCTATTAGAATAAATCATACCATTAGCATGTTTATATCTTGGCAAGCAGTAACCCCCCCCCCATCCATGCACACTATATAAAATAATCCATCAAGCTGATGACAGCGAGTTCACGGCTCGGGAATTGAGGAGGTGCTGTTTAACAACCTGACTTGGATCCACAGGATGGGGCGATCTGTCCGTTGGGGCAGGTGCACATGTTTGGTCTGGAGCAGAAACCGTCTCCACATGAACTCCGGCAGATCGCTGCAAAGAGGAACATGACACTCGGTCAAACAACATAAAAATGTCCTCTGTCAGGTGCAAGATAAAACAACAGTCCGGCGCTCGCTTCACGGCGCCAGGCTTTGTCTTGATTGTGCGTGAGAGAGAATTCATGTTATGTATCTGGTGCTTGTCAGCCTGTCTGCTGCAGGGTTTGGATTTCATGTTTGAATTTCACTTGGTGCAGCGTAGGCCACGCTCTAAACCTCATTCTGAACTCTCATCTATAATATTTCAAAACTCAAACAGACCGCAGCCCAAATATGGCCAAATCTTCCTCTTAACCGTCATCATGGTTAAGTTATAGAAGCCCTCTTGGCAACAGCTCCGAGCTATTTTCTTCTTCGAGCTCTGTTGCCATAAATGTGTGTGTTTTCAGTTGGCGCGGGCTGTTTTCGCTCAGTTGTTCTCTTTCCCACAGACTGTTGTTGGCATGGTCTCCTGCCCCCTGCTCCCATCAGGTAGAGTCCAGCCGCTGACCCCTACTCCCTGAACCCCACTGCTAAACAATGTCATTAGAGCCTCGACAGGCATCCGGCCAGCCGAACAGCCAGACTGCAATCACACAAGTCTACAGCCTCTCAGGCCTTCCTGTCTACTGAGGGGTGAGAGAGGGTGAGAGAGAGAGAGAGAGAGAAAGAGAGAGAGGGGAGGGGATACAAAGAAACAGAAAACCAGAAACCCACTGCTGTAAAATATTATTGGGTAATTAACACCTTTAAACAATTCAAAAGCAATATTCTGGTTTATACTGGAGTAAAGTCTTATAAATGAGCCCAATTTATTTGGCAAAGTGACAAATTTGAGTCATGAAAACAGTTTTAGCATCCCGGTATAGGAAAGACCGGTGCATCAGAGAATCAAGACATATTTCATGCCGTCTGGGTCAGGGTGTAATCATTTGCCATAGATGTTTCCCATATTTAGAGATATTGAAAATGATTATAATTATTCTTGTAGCTTTGAAAAGGTGGACCGTATTAGTGTAAGCTTTCTTCTTCGCCTGTTCAAACTCTTGACGAAGGACGATCCCGCACACTGCTCGTACTCGGCGTCACAATTTATTCACTTTATTGACATTCGGTTCCTTCTGGATTTTCCTCAAGAGTGTTTGAAACAATTCTCACAACAATGGTCTTAAATAGACAATCTCTCTGGAGGTGGACAGAGAACTGTACTGAAGTGCTTTTCCGAGTGTCTGAGTTTTACCTAAAGGGTAACTCCAACAAGTTAAGCGTTTACAGGTCTTGGAGAGTACCAACAGCTTTAAAAGCAGTCCACTGGTGGAGCATTGCACTCCTATAACACTGTTGGACTCATTATGGAAAGTTTTTTTTTTTTTTTTAAAAAAGATCATAATGGATCGAGCACAACCAGAGTTTCACCTTTTTTATTCCACATATCCTTCTTCCTTTTCATAACCTGGCGCCTACATTACCCACAATGCAACTTAGCCACCGAGTGACATCACTGGAGGCAATTTATCAGATTACATGCAGCTTCCTCCAGAGCCACAAAATGCTTTATTGTACTTTCATCACATGTAGTTTTACTCCGCAAGACCTGAAGAGACACTTTAATGTGTAATGAATCCACTGCTGACTCACACTCACAGCTAGTTAGCAAACATGTTGAAGGTGTGTAGTTTTGAAGATGAAAAAATCAAACTCAGAAAATGTATTTTTACAATATTAATGCTGTTATAATACAAAGTGTATAAGGTAATAAAGGTCCAAGAATACAGTTTGATGGTAGAAAGGTGGGGTCCTGTTTATATAAGCAGAGTGAACCAGAATGGAATTGTGTTGTTTGTTCAGTTTATAACTACTGAAAAATAATAAATGAAGGTTTTTGTCTTCTGATTAAAATTTCACCCTCAAAACAACATAGTGCACCTTTAATGTTATTGACTAACTTTCTTGCAGAAATGTGTTTTAATCTGGTCAAAGAGACAAACCACCATCACCAAAACTCAACATTAAACAAGCGTGAGGGTTAAAAACAACATCGTGTCGTCTTTAAAGAGAAAATGTGCTTTTGAATGCTTAAATATTCATATATAAGTGAGTAATGCAGCACTTTCACTCAAACAAACATTTGACTGAACAACTTTGCATGTTGGAATGACACTTGGTAGTTGGTAGTTGCATTACTCTTTAATACCTGACAACTACAGTCTCTTGTCGGTGTGACCAATAGATTTCATCTGACAGACAAATACATTTACATATTCACAACAACAGCGCATTTTACTCCTAATGTTAATTTGATACCGACCAAGAAAGAGGCTGAATTCATTTTTATGTGCTGCAGATGTTTGGTCTGCATTTTCCAAAAGTGCAGAAACATTTCCAGTAGTGTCACATGCGTTCACTTTGAATCCATATAATAATAATAATGGAGGTGATACTCACGAACAATGCACTGGTTCCCTCCGGTCAGAGTCTTCCAGCCTGGGCAGCAGTAGGCGTTGTTCCTTGATCCACAAACGTTTGGTCTGGGGAGGAAGCAGAAGTTCAGATCACTGTCAAATCAGGTCCGTTATATTTATCAAGACCATAATCAGAGATTTTAGAGGGATTTACAATCTGCACACTACTGATGAAAGCTCTGATCACTGATCCACAAACTATAGGAACACATCTCCCGTTTGTTGACCCCTCTGTCGAACACCTCATCAGGAATAACAGCACATTGCTCGTGGACGCTTCAGCAGGGGTGACAATTTACATGCTGACCCAGTTTTATGGGGCAAAGGATCAAGATTCAGTCATCACATGCTCACCTCCATGTCATTCAAAAGTTCCAGTGACATTTGTGGGATTAGCAAACTCACAGCCCCTCCCAAGATACTGAATTATTATTTTACAAGCCCCCCTCTCATCATGAATAAATTTTCCAAAAACATCTTGTGCAACAACACTACAGTATAAACTGCCAGAGGTCGTGTCCCCATACTCTGAAGCGAAGCCAAGCAGAGCTCCAACAATAAGTCGATTAACTAAACTTAACGAAAATTAATCGCCAACTAGTTTGATAATCGTTACAGTTGTGAGTCGGTTTTCAGGCAAAACTGTCAAACATCTGCAGGTTCCAGCTCGTGTGAAGATCTGCTGCTGTTCTTTGTCACTCGTGACAGTAAATGAAGAGTCTTTGGGTTCCAGACTGTTGGTTGTTGGATAAAAGAAGCAGTTTAAAGACGTCACTTTTAAAACCTTTTGCATTTTTTTTTGTCTTTTATTTTTTTGTCACGATTAATCTGGAATTGTGAGTCGCAGCCCTGAAGCAAACTTGTAGCTCCACATCACAGGTGTCACGAGGAGTGAGCAGTTCAGGCGAAGAGAGATTTCAGTTTTGGAGTCGTAATCCGTCAAACTATAAAGTATTTCACAAGAATAAAGTGTAAAGACATGTTATAAGGTCTGTAAGGGATAATGCCCGACGAGGTGTCCATAATCAGGAGTTAATGGACGACGCGGAGGCCTTAGACTAGAATATCTCCCGTTGCCAAGTCGTATCTAAGGTCCGTCCTATTTACTGGAGTAGTCAACAACGTTTCCGTTGCATAAGAACCTTACGGGAGGGTAATGAT
This sequence comes from Spondyliosoma cantharus, assembly GCA_900302685.1. Classification (NCBI taxonomy): domain Eukaryota; kingdom Metazoa; phylum Chordata; class Actinopteri; order Spariformes; family Sparidae; genus Spondyliosoma; species Spondyliosoma cantharus. The sequence continues at coordinate 2,170 of OMLP01040003.1, read as the reverse complement.
TGTTCCAGGTATTAGTCAAACCCTCAGGTGTTACCAGGGTTAATTTATTTTATTTGGCAAGTGACCATGGTATAAGCGGGATAATGCCCGACGAGGTGTCCACAATCAGGAGTTACTGGACTTCGCGGAGGCAACCATCCGACGCAGCGTCGGCAGTTCTAAGGCCTCCGCGTCGTCCATTAACTCCTGATTATGGACACCACATGTTGGCAAGAAGTAGAATACGGGATTACGGGATAATCACCTCAAGGCAGGGCAATAAACAGTTCACGGGTTAAGTCCCGACAGGGACCATCCACGAGCCGGGCATATCAAACTGTTTATTGCCCTGCCTTGAGGTGATTATCCCTTACGTATTCCACCCACGACACTAACGGCAGATTAGTGTCAAGTATGACATATTCCTCGCCAAAAGAAACATGACAGTCATGTTACATAACCTGCTAACATGTACTGTAATAGATGCACCTTGTGTTTAGAGTGCAGGGAGAAATTAAAACTCCCCTGGGGGAACATGAATGCTTTTCATCTTATTCTTAGTATGCTGTTAAACCAAAACCATAAGCTTACAGAGGCTTTTGTCACGACAAATGATACACAAATTACAAACTGCCATTGAATCAAGGGGTGGTTATAGGATCAGACTAATAGGAGTGCTCAGCTCCCATAGATTTAAAATTTGAAAAGTTATTGTTTTGCCACCATAACAATCTTCCCTATCTGTCCACTTTCTCACCTGGTTCTTTCTACTCATTCTCTCTCACTGTTCTTACTCTCCATCCTCGTCTTTCCCTTTTTGCACTGACAATCACACACAAACATACTGTATGTAGCTAGAAGGTGACATAAAATCTGATAATAAATACAGCAAACAGAGCATTTACGACATAAATACATGTAAGGGGAGGTTCCACTTTTGATAACTGTTTATTAATACACTGCTTAATCATGTGAAATCATTGTGGAGTCTACCACAGTGAATGTGGCAAAAACAGTAGCTGACATTCTAACTATGTCAGCTTCGCACTTGCTCTTTCGCTCTCTCTCTGTCCTTCGGGGCTACATAGTCAGTTAACATCAAAACCTTTTTTTCACCTGAACCTGGCTGTTTTTAAGGGGAAATTCATGTTGCTTCATACAAAACAAAACAAAGGCAGAAATAACGAGACGTAACACACCAAGTTGTCATTAACTTGAGTCATCTTAACTTCACCTGTCTCTCCCTGGGTCTCAGCTGTACATCCACAGTAACATACAGAGGAGGAGAGACACTAGTGCCACAATAGCTACAAAACTGAACACACTGTGTTGAAATGAACTCACATTGATGAAGTATATAATTCATATACATGTATCCAGTTACTTTCAGGGGGCAGGGAATATAATAAAACAAAATTATAGTCTAATTATTCAAAAATGTTGGTGCTGAGATGAAATCAAGGTGTGCTCGAGCATATCTAATGAGAGTCTAAAATCGCCTGTGATTGGATCCAATGTTTGCCTATAATTATTTTTTACTGGAGCTTAAAATCACAGCTTGGCTGGTGACCAAATTAATAAAGGGGGGTTTGGTCATCAAAAAAACAAAATAAATAAAAATGAAATGCCTGATAAATGATTTTCTCACCCAATTAAAAAATGGTGTCCTCTCGTCTCCTCATCACAAGAGGCCCTGTATTGGCCTCTGAATTCAACTTTAACATACTTTGCTTTTTCCCCCTTTTGAACTTTTGTCCTGGCAAGAAGATGACGCTATGCCTGCCATAAGCAGCTCTCCTGATTCTCAAATGGAGTCACCATTTGCCATTTCTTCCCCCTTCCACAGGATCATAACTCTCATTCTCAGGTCAAACCGACACTCGACACCAAGGTTCAAGATCTGAGCATCTGGATTTGGGGAACGAGACTGTTTTCACAAAAGATGTGTTGATAAATTAGAAAAGGATGGTCTCTCGATCTGTCATTTCTCCTTTGATATGGCAGTCGCTCCTTCCAGGGGAAACAGTGCTCTGAGATCAACATCTGGTGTTCAGCTACAGTATAATTTACGATGTTTATGTTAAAAGCTGTTTGCATTCCAAACTACAGCAGAAGCCAGGACACTATGATTTCAAGTTATATCCTGGATGAGCATTAAACCAGAATTTCATTTTCTCAAAACTAACAGATT
>OMLP01039999.1:0-11056 GCA_900302685.1 Spondyliosoma cantharus | reverse complement strand
ACAACGAGCAGTTTACACAACGATTTCGTCTTTGTGGTGGATGATACGGAAGTTGTGGTATGGTCTATACTTGAAGACCTTTCAGACAGGTAAGAAGTCTTCGGAAGTCCCACATTTAAAATGTATTCCGTGGTATACTTCTACTGATTATGTCCCCCCGATCGAACCTTTATTTTGGGGTAGGAACGGTGTTTGAAAGTCTTCAATGTCTGCTTCACTTCACCTATGCTAACATGCATTTGCAATGCATCTAAATTAGCTAGCCCCAGAACGGCGATTTCTCATAATTTGACGGCAACCTTGTTGGCGTTGATTATATCCAATCTATGAATGCATAGATTTAGTTCCCCAAGGACAATGTGGTTGAAATTTAAAACGCTAATGTGGAATTTATTCCAATAGCTGAGTGAGTGACATGTCTCCCTGTGACAATTATGTCCGTGGATCTAAAAGAGCTACACATCGCTATATTTTTGCGTAGTAGGGGGAGGCATTTCCTATGAGGGTGGATGGGGGAGGAGGCGGTCTCAAGCTCTTGTATCATTTGAAAATTATTTTAACCGTCGGTGATTTGGAAAATCCTCTGTACTGCCTTTAAGATGACGCTGCAGATGTGCTGGCTTCATGCTACTGTTAGCTAATTTCTCCCCACAGAAAAAACACAGTGCCTTGGGCGGGTTGCAACTTGTGGACGTAAATCCAATTAAAACATAATCCTCAACATACAGCCGGAATTTTGCCGGCTCTGGTTTGGCCTTCTTTGTCCCTCCGTGTTTTCAAAAGAATTGCTGCTACGCTTCAACCATGACTCCATTGTTCGAGTTTTCAAGTGATTGACAGGTGATGCCAGGTGGCATATGTTAAATGTTAAATAATTATTTTTGAAGGATTTTTACATGGATGCTACTTTTTAAGTATATTTTAAAATCTCACGTACCCAAATCCTCTCTCTATTTTGCCAAAGATATCATTAATCATTATATTAAATAAAACTGGACTAATAACACTTCCTTGTGGGGTTCCGTTCTCTTTTTCTACAGTCTTTGAACAGACACTACCAACCTTTAAATGTATTGTTCTTTTCATTAAAAAATCCTTTATCCAATTAAACTAACTCCCAAGTCAAACTTTTTAATCATTAATCCCTCCTTCCACATAGAATCATATGCCTTCTCAATATCCAGGAATACACTCACTACCATTTCTTTATTGCTAAATGCCCTTTTGATATCCTGATCCAAAACTGACGCTGACTCCGTTGTCGACCTTCCCTTCCTAAAACCATTCTGGACATCAACAAAGAGTCCTCTAGTTTCTTTGAAACACTCTAGTCTATTGGTTACCATCTTGTCCATTACTTTCCAAAGCACTGCTGTGAGCGCTATAGGGCGGTATGAACTAGGGTCAGATGGATTTTTGCCTGGCTTCAAGATAGGGATCACAACTGCATGTTTCCATTCCTTGGGCAAATAACCCTCTGCCCATACTGCATTAAACAAAGCTAAGATTTCATCAAGTACAATATCATCCAGATGTTTAAAAAACTCATAAGACAACCTATCTCTCCCTGGGGTAGTATTTGCCCCATACATAATTGCATCCTTCAAGTCTTTTATAATAAAAAACAGATTAATAGGATTATCGTTTTCTAAACTCCTTTCCAACTTCTACTGATTAACTGCCATCAACTCAGTTCTCTTCCTACACCTCTCAGTCCCCATTCTCTCTGATCTATGCACTGCTTGAAAACTATCAACAGACGTCTGCCTTTTCCTTATTGGAAACTGCTACTATCTCACCCTTCTGTAACACTGGTATCAATCTTCTTTTATATACCCCTGACATGCTACGTATTGCAGACCACAAATGTCTTACAGGAGTCTCAGGGCCTAGCGTACCACAACACTTCCACCAACTATTCCTCTTTGCATCCATTATAACTCTTCTTGCTACTGCCCTTAGCTGCTTGTACTCCATTACATTATCCAACATTGGAAACGTTCTTAGTCTTCTATATGCTCTATTCCTACTCCTTTCAGGTTGATCACATTCCTTATTCCACCAGGGAACCAGCATACAAGTCCTAGGTTCCTGCTTCAGAAGAATGGTACTACAAGCAGCCTCTTGTATCATGAGACTAATGGATGTATTCCAGTTATCTACAGAACCCTCATTATCAATCTCTCCCACTTAGCTCTGAACCCTCTCCTGAAATTTATCCCATTTAGCCTGAGAAAAGTTATATCTAGGTGCTTTCTTTTCCCCTTTTCTCCTCAAATCCCTACCAAACCTGCATAAAATAGGATAATGATCACTACCCAATGTATACGAGTCTAACATCCCATTCACCAACTCTAGCTAAGTTTGACGAAGCAATTGACAAATCTATATGACTGCAAGTATTCTTGACGATATGACACCTAGTTGGCCTTCCATTATTTAACACTACTAACTCATGTTTATCTATAAATTCTTCTACAATAACACAATTTTTATCCCTATGATCACTACCCCATAAATGATTATGTCTCCAATCCATATAACAGGACATCTTACCTTCTCCATTATTGCATCAAAATCTGACAATACCAAAGGTTGACAAGGGTTATAATAATTTAGCACAGTAATAGAATTTTGACTGCTCCAAATCTCCACAGCCAAACACTCAAGATTGGAATTAATATCAATTCTCCTATACTGCAGCCCAATCTTAACAAAAGTTGCACAGCCCCCACCTGATCCATCAGACCTATCTACTCTCAAACATTCACAACCTGGGATTACAAAATCTAGAGAAGGCTTTAACCAAGTCTCTTGAATACATATCAATTCTGGAGCTCCTTTAAATTCATCAACAAACCTTTTCAACTCCTGACCATTTCCTATTAGACTCCGGGCATTCCATTGAAGAATATACCACATTAAGATGCTAATGCGGATCCACCTCATCCACTTCACCAACATCCTCCATACTGCTAACCCTCACCAACTGTGACCTATCCATAGGTTGACTCTCCTTCATGAATTAATGTTAATGTTAATGTAACTCTTCTGGCAACTGCGTTATATCGAGGAACCTTTCAGCTGCCCCCACCACTATCCTGATAATATCTGAGCGGTTAGCTGCTTTCTTAGCTCCTACCAACACATCAGACACAAAAGACAGAAATGACTCCTTTGTAAGAATCAACATATCAGATGGAAGGGTCGACTGCAAGTTTGGCCCACTGAACTGACATCCTAACACTTCTCTAGTACCAGATCTCCCATTTCCGCATTCTCTGTCCACTCTTTGAACTGCCTCTGCACACCTTGTTCAGCTCCCTCACATCCTGCACCCGCTTAGCTTGAACAAATCGCTCACACCTGTAAAACCCTGCCCCATGATCCCCCTCACAATTAGGGCACTTAGGAGCCTCTGCCTTGCAACTTTGTATTACATGATCTCCACCTCATTTTTCACACCTTCACCCCGACAAGCCCCAGCAACATGCCCAAACCTCTGACAGTTATAGCAGCGCAACAGTGGTTTGATGTACTCTCTCACATAATACGCCATACTCGCAAAAAAACACTCTCTGTGGCAGTACTCTATCTTTAAGTCAACAGGACTGGCGGATCCCCGACTCCATTCCTACTCTTAAATCTGATCACATTAGTTACCTGGGCCCCCTTAATGTTTTCTAAGATCTCCTTCTCAGATAAGCCAGCAAACACTCGATTAGTTCCCTTAACTTTAAACAGCACGACAAACTCTTCAGTATTTCCTTCATCTCCTGACATTTCAGGTCTTTCAATCGATGCCTGCCTCTTAGAGCCCCCCTTTTCCTTCACCACCGTCTGCCACCCACCACCCTCATCCCCATTCCCTGAAGCCATGAGCCTCTTCAACCCCTCCTTCCCAACCCTAATCTAATTCTAATAATACTAGCCCTACTATTAATAAAAGAAAAAGTAAAAGAAAAAGTGTCTCGAGCTTTTTGTGCAGCAGCAGGAGTAGAGCACGAGCACGTGCGCCAGCTCCGCTTCTCTCAGCGTCTCTCAATCACTCGGTCTCAGACCTACAGGTGTACAGCACCCGATCCTCGGATCAATCAGCTGAGTCTGCACAGATCTGTGCAGGAATACCGTTCCCGGACCTATACAGGCCGTCGGGCAGTATCCCTACAAACAGTTCCCCGCACTACCCAACCCAAACAACCCAGTACAACAAATCCAGAACAACAATTCACCACACATGTCACACTGCACAAATGACTGAATCAAAAGCAATTCTCCCGGGGCAGCTCTCCATCCGTCACTTCCGCCGGCAGTGACACCCTTTCAAAATAAAACACCACTACTCGGAAAAACCTTCAGAATACAAACCTCATTTGAACAAACAACTGAGTGAAGATAATACTTCATTTAATACATGAAAAGATAAGAACATTTAAATTAGACGCTGACATGAAAACGCTGTTTACATTATATACAGAACAACACTACTGAAATGAATGTTGCAAATATAAAAATGTATGCAATATATGTGCAGAAACTCCAAAATCAACTCCCAAATTATTTTTGAAATACAATTCAATTCAAAATAAAGATGTGTGTGAGTGGATATAAAGCAAATCCTCCATCCGAATCAAAAGAGCCATATGACTTATGACTTAATCATACCTCATATAATATTAAAGTATACCTTCTCATTTATTTAAGTCATATATACAGCGTATGATAGTGGAAACACAATCTTATGCACTCATATTAACTCCTGCTAAATAACAGAATGCATTTTTGTAGTGCTGTAGTACTGTAGATTTTTGGGGCCATCTATAATCAGCAGTCAATACCTACTTCAGTGCACATATTTTCTACTCAAACAAATACAAATCTGACTAAATGTTTGCAAAACACCATCAATCGAGCTGCTCAAACACTACAGAGAAATGTTTTTAGTCAAAACACCAGTCTCCCCCCACAGTCCCTGTGGGAAGGACAAACCCCCCTGTATGCATGAGTACTGCCTGTCCAATGTGTTTATGCCTGAGCTGCTTGCTTAAATCAATAAATGATTTAAGGCTCTCCAGTGGATTCACATGGTGTGTGATTATACAATGCATAGGGCCTTGAATATGACTAACGATCGGCGTAGGATTGCTTAACATGCTATTTTTGGCCCTTATGTCAATCAAGGGTAAACTTTACATACCGCATGACTCCACCAGCTTCTTAGTGGCAATGCATAATTAAAAGGAGTGGAAGAAAGCAGGAAAACACAATTGTTAACGGATGCTGGCAGGTCCTCTCCAGTTGTAAAGCTAGCTGGAAAACATCAGCCAAGCCATGTCAGGGCAAATTGGCCTCAAGTTGACTGCAGAAAATCCATCCTGTCCATTGTGTTGTATAATTCATGTTCCTGTAAACTGTGCCCCGGGAGATGAGGGACAAACAGAAATGTGATGACATCAGCACAGCCATCAAAATACTTCATTGTCGCCAGAAAATGTCTAGTGTTGGAAAGACAAATTGGATAGCAGGGCAAAGCCTGGAGTAGAATAGAGAGTAAGCTCTATTACCAGTGCGCTGCGATAATGTAACAGGAGGCCATAAAGTAACAGCAGAAAGGTTTCCTGTCACAAAATGGAGCAACATGCTTGGAGGAAGCTTCAGGCTGCTGTTAATATAATTGATAATAGAGGGAGGGAGGAGGAGTGGGAGGGATGTTCTGCAGCTTAACAAACAGTAAGACCTCCAGGGTCAAGACAACAAGAGAGCAACGACAACAACAGGACAAAATGTCACCACATCACTGACATCACTGATCATTAAAATATGGAAAGGACAGAACAGACAGAGGACATCCAGGATGAGCCTGTCTGTCTTTACCTGCCCTGAAAGCAGCTGAGAATGCTGATTGTTGCTTGCTCCATCTGTCTGTCTGTCCTACACTTGGGTCAAGAGCACCGGATCCCTCCAACTGGCCAGATTGCCATGGTAGTTGGTGGGGACATGCACAGAAAACTTAATTAGCAGCAGTATAATAACAATAACCTCCTCCTCTCATACTATTTATTCCTGCATACACATTCTGTCTGCTAAATCCTGTCCACATATTAAGTTTGTGCAGGTGATTTTTAAATTGGAGAGCATGAATTATTCATTTGTGTGCTCAGATTTATATTATATTATATTTCTTCATGACAGCTGCCATGCTCTGTAGGAAAGAAATTGACATTTTTTGACATATTGCCTCATACATAGAGATAGCAAAACTATCCAGTAATCAAAACATTTTTATTTATGTGTTTCTTTAAAGGAGCAGTTATTTGGTTATTATCTACTCATCCCCATGCCAACTGTAAGTCAGGTGAAGTTTCGCAGTCCACAGAACATTTCTGAATCTTCACAGTAAAACAGTGTTGCTGCATTTTCCTAAACAACAGCTTCAGCAGACTCAGATTATACTGGACAGGATGTATATAGCCATTTAAGGGTTTGTTTTCTTTTTTTTCTTCACATTTTAAAACCTTTCCCGTCTACATCAGTTGTCTAGGTGAATTCAGCAGCGTTGTTTTGCTGTGACGCCCCATAAATTGTTTTGTGGACTACAAAACTGTACCAACCTTCCATCGGCTTAAAGGGTGACTAGATAAAGACTGAATTTAAATGTATTTGAGTGAATCTTATGTTTTAAATACTGGAGCCCTGAATCAAAACATTGTAACAGAATGAGCAGAAGATCAACAGTAATATTTCCAGTGATTTAATAATTGTTATTTTTATTTCATTTTTTTTTGTGACTTTAGAAAACTCAGAAATAAAATGAAATAACATATCCTCCCACTTGGTACTGAATTAAACCATGATCCTATATATACACATCTGTGCTATCTTGGCCTATTATCAAGGTGCTCTTTATAATTAATATCATTACAGTGGTGGTTACAGAACTTGTTATCAAAGCACTCGATGTTGTTATTAAGTATTTATTACTAATCATAGTATTCATTACAGACCATGTTATCACAGAGCGCATAACAATACATAGTGTCTAGCTACTCATTACAGTAGAGCTGCAACAATTAATCAATTAGCTGATAATTGATCATAGTCCTTTTAAAGGGGCTCTATTTGACAATTTGTAGCAATTTAGATGTAACTAGAAAAATTACATTTCCTGCGAAAATACAGTATGAATACTAATGGCTTAAGTGATTTCGGAAAACTGCTGAATGTACTGCCGAAAATGCATAAAACTGAAGTTTGAATTTTGGAAAAGCTAAAAAGGCAGAAAGACTGAAAAGTAATAGGCTGAATGGGCTTAAAAAGTTGAACATTTTGACAGCTGAACAGTTTCTCCCACTGAACATAAAGTTGAAGGTATGAAAAAGCTGAAAAGGCAGAAAGATGAATATTTGAAAAGGCGAAAAAGCTGAAAATGCTGAAAAAGCTGAAAAGGCTGAAAAGCTGAAAAGTAAGAGGGCTGAAAGAGCTTAAAAAGGTGAACAGTTTCTCTGGCTGCACACGTGCTGGAGCAGTAGCAGAGCCAAAGTTGAAAATGTCCCCATAAGAATGAATTGGAAAATGCCTCCCAAACGCAATTTTTGAGAAAAGTGTCAAGGTTATCACCAAAATATTTATATATTGAGTAACAGGAGACATTGCTGAACTCGGTGATGTCGTTTTTATTTCTGTAGAGTGAAAAATGAGGGCGGGAGAGCGAGAGACAAATCAGGTACCGTCTGCTCTCCTCCAGAAATTTAGGTTCAAAATTAACATTGCGGCTTATGGGGGAGTTGCAGGAGTTCTTGTCGCTCCAGGGCTTCAGCAGTTAAAACTGTAAGTCGTACATCTGAAAAAAGACCATCAGCTGAAAGCCAATAAGACTTCCTACATTTCTATGTATACATTGTCTATCTGAAGTAAAAGATTTGGGCTCCAGATCAAGCTGAAGAGAATTTTTTCTCTAGTTTTTCCAGCTGCTCCCCACTCTAGCGATGATGTCACGCAATACACACCCATTATAAAATCAGAAGACGAGCTAAAAATCCTTAAAACTAAAACTGTGATGATTTCAAAATCTTAAAAGATTTTTAAAAACTGAATACAAGTCCTATAGTTCAAAGTTGGAATGGTGTCTCTAGCTCAAAGTATGAGGGACAAGAAGAGGTTGAAAGTCGATGAGTTTTGCAGAGGATTTGAAAATGTTCCCATTTGCTTCCATACTAATTTTTTTTTGAAAAAGCTGAATTTATGAAAAAGCTGAAAAGTTAAAAAGCTGAAAAGTACAAGGCTGATAGTTGAACAGTTTCTATAGCTGAGTGTATGCTGAAGCAGTAGCAGAATGAAATTTGAACAATTCCCCATAAGGATGAATGGGGAAAATTTTTCAGAAAATCTGAATATTTCCAAAAGTATAAAAGATAGAAAAGATAAAAAATAGATGCCATCATGTCCTTAAAAACCTAAACATTTTGGTAGTTGAATGGTTTCTGTAGCACAAAATTTGTAGGAGAAGAAGCGTGCCGAAAAACGTACGGAAGCAGGAATAATAAATTCCAGAAGAATAGTGTAATAATAATAATAACTTTTTATTGGCCATATGTGAGAGGATTGTAATGTTACATCACATGTTATGTCTCTCTCGGTTGCCTGTACAAAGCTGAGGACTGTGGATTAGTTTGGGAAGGACTCAGGTCGGGTTTTTTGCAACAGTCCAAAGGATGTGACTGTATGCATGTTCTACAGTGCCTCTCTTCGCTCCGCTAACAGAGAGCAACAGTATCTAAATGGAGTCTGCAAACATAAACCAACGACTGGCTTCAAGCATGACACAAAACTTCCACAGAGCACCTTTAAGTTATTCAGCAGCTTTCAAGAGAGAAAAGAAAAGTCCAAAGTTCTTCCAACTTCTTAGCTGTGAACATCCTCTTGTTTTCCATCTCCTCCATAACAACAAACACACTCAAGGATGCCACCATGGGCCAGGGGACACAAATCGACATCCCTCACCATTCTCTGATAATTAACAACCAATCAATCAATCAATCAATCAAGAAAACAAATCAACAGACCGATGGTCAATAAAAACAATAATTAGTTGCAACCCTACAGACCATATTGTCAAGGTTCTTCTTTCAGTTTTCATTAACGGTCAGATAGCAAAGAAGACGTTGATAAATACATTTAAAATCTTCCTTTTTTTATTTTTTAAGTTCAGGGGGGGAGTTCAGCCTAAGATGACAAAGAGGCATGTCCCAGACATGGTCCCGAGAGGATGATTCCTAATTACACTCGTGACGCTGACCACCATTTGTCAATATCAATATCTCACTGGCAGATTTTGATGAAATTTACTGAACAAAACCACCCTCCCTCAGGGATCAATCTTATCAATTCCGGACCTGTTCTGTAGTGCCACACAGAGGGAAAAACTCCTATTTTTAGCCAACTATAGCTGCTTTTTGTGGGGTCTAATTCATCACTACCCTTAACCCCCGAATACTAATGCATGAAAAGGAGGGATCATTAAGAATGAGACCTTTGAGTGTTCACTGATACACCATTTATTCCCATATCTCGTGTTGAGGGATGGAACCTCTCACACACACCTACACCAAAGCACCAACTACAATCAACCACCTACTCACACTCACATTCATTCGTAGGGGTAATTTAAAGTGTTCACTCGAGCCTAGCTGCATGTCTGTGGATTGTGGGAGGAAAAGTGAAGTGCCTGGAGGAATCCCACACAGACACAGAGAGAACATGCAAACCCCACACAGAGAGGATCAGTTGCTTAGGAACAGAATTGTTCGTCAACTGGGGGTGTGATCACTTCTGAGCAAAGTGTGGGATTAATCATACGAACTTGTGTGCAAATGATGGAGGCGCGCTGATAATGCTCACAGCGCCTGGAGGCGGGTGGAAAAGGTGAACTGCTGATGACGTACCGTCCACCAGCTGAAGGAGTGATCGATGCAGCAACGTCAGCTAGCAAACTGTCAAGAAAGGGCTGTTTATAGAATGTGAGGTTTTATAAGATATATACTGAATGTTTTTCAGTTGGAAACAGAGTGGCTATTTACCCTTTAATGGCCTCAAATATTTTTTAATCAGATGGATTCCTTCCAGCAAATTTGATAAGTTTTCTCTACAAATTATATAATTCATATATTTATATAATCTTTTTTTAGGTTGGCTGCTGTAGGGCTTACTGAACAGATTTGTGTAGATGAATACCCTTAAAATTGTCCAGAACAAAACTGAGTTGTTAATTTTTAACAGGAGTATGCCCAATGGGAGCAGCCCTCTGCCCCCACACTATCAACCAAGACAGGCAGCACAACTGTGACCACCACATCTCTATGATCCTCTCACTCTTCTGCGACTGCACATTGCTACTTGTCACTTTGATCATGAAGGTGACACTATATTGTAGTCTATAATATATTATAGAAGTGAGTATTTAAAGTATATAGTTTAGAGAAATATTAAACAGAGGAGTGGGACTTGGAGAAAAGGGCACAATAACAAATCTGTCTGCTACTTTAGCACCATGGACAGCGCCATGGATTTACCAGCTCACAGGACAGTTAAAGGTCTCATATTATACTGTTTTTCATCAATTTCACACCGCTGTCAAAGGTCCAACAACACTGTATTCGATATGCATTGCCCCAAACCCATCCGTGGTCCTGAATTTCAGCTGTCTAAAAGTTGCTCAAATGAGCTCTGCTGAGGTCTCCTGAGAGCAGGCTGTTTCTGTGCCTGCACCTTTAAATGCTAATGAGCTCCGTCTGTCAACGCCTACTTGGAGAGCCTTGCCCAATGGCCTTGCGTGCTACATGTCCCTCAGGGAGACGATGCCTCTTACGCTAGCTGATAGCATGCGCTAATGTTTACGGTGGATGTATCCCTATGGCTCGCGGAGATGCTTTCGTTCAACTATACAAGTTTGACCCAGGATCAAACCCAGAAGGAGAGGCTCCTGAAGAAACACAGACTCTGCGGCTGCAGCAGGACGTTTCAGAATGGTTAGTGTGTCTGAATAATGTTAGTTTGTTTG
>OMLP01039998.1:39539-65046 GCA_900302685.1 Spondyliosoma cantharus | reverse complement strand
TGAAAAAGAATGTCACCTTTTACAATATAATGACAACTCGGATGCTTATTTGACCAGTGGCTCAATAAAATGCATCAAGAAGTGACAGTGGTGGTGGACGTGAACACTAAAAGATGAATTCCCCAGAACATTCCCCAGAATGTACAGTGACAGTGTACAGTGGTTCTCCTTTGCTCCTGATTTGAAACAGAAGGTGCGACTGAGATCAGGCTGTTGTCTAGGGACATTTGGTAGCAATACGGTCTCGAGTCATTGTGTGTATAATAGGTTTGTACATTTTCACATCTAGACACTGAAATTTGTGCCTGTTCTTGTAAAATTGACCACAGTCATGCGGACTGCAAGTCGACAGTTTTTCCAGTCTTATGACAAATTATGGATTGTATTGAGGTTTAGACTACAATTTGGCTATTTTCAAGCCTCTAGCTTGAATGGAAAACCCAATCTTCTCAGTTTTTGAAGCAGGTTTTCAGGCTGTATCTGTATTTTGCTGAATTCATTTTAAGAAAAGGGATAAAACAACTACAGATAAATATAGAAACTTGGAGTTTACAAGTGTTTATAAAATAAGAGCAATTTCATACACAAGGCACAATTGCAGGCAATAGCAGTACACGTACTGTGCTCTTTAACTAGAGCGACCAAAAGTCTCGACCAAAAGTCACAGACTAGTTTCCCACTGCCCTGGCAGGTTCTAAAAGTTACTGATGGCATGACTCGTGGTTCATCATGGACATGAATGAGGAACTTTAAATGCAACCACATTTCCTTTCAACTCAAGAAGAACACCCTGGACCACAGGAAAGTCTAGTCATCTATGACAGGAAAATAATAGCCCCAGGAAGTGGTCACTTGCTGTCTGAAGCTATTTGATAACTCAGAACTGACTCAGCAAAAATGTGTTCCTGGTTGAGGTTTTTAGTTGATTCATCCACATTTCCCTCTCCAGCTTCCAAGAACATGACGAAATGGTTCCAAGTGGGAGGAGTGCAGCAGAAGAATTGTGTGGGTGGTAAGTCTGTGAATGGTGAGGGTATTTGTGTCCACAATAGTGACGGCGCTGCTGGTCCCTTATTGACGCCTGTTCTTCCCACTCACAGCAAAATGTAAAGCCCACAACAGGTTGTAATATGTCACCTTCTATAAAAATAGTAATAACTTGTTTTATTGGGGCTTATAAAAGCATTAACTAATGCTTTATAGACAAGTTATAAGCATTTAAAAAGAATGACTGCTGTTTCTCTTCCTTAGAAAGGGTCGGCCTACTAGGCCTAAATGTTTTAATATGTCATCATTGTTGGTAAAGGCATTGATAAAATCAGCAATCTGTCTGTCTTTAGTAGGAAACTCCCTGTGTGTGCCTGATTATGCTAAAGTTAAATATAAATGTAAACAGAATTATTTTGTTGGATAATTAATGATGACTTTGTTGCTGGTTTGTACATGAGGAAGTGACAAATTATGCTTTTAATGTTCATGTAAAATACGATATTGTTTTAAGACAGACTTAGTGAATGATTTATTATCCATTGGTAAAACAAGTGGTGCTCTATACAGTTACTGTTGTGGTTGAACATTAACTGGCTCCATATTTGCTGTGTGGTAATTTATCAAACACCTTAAAGGAGCATGAAAGAAAAAGAAATCCAAGGCGTCAACCAGGAGCCTTTATAAATGGTATCATAGGTGTCACTTGGACATGTCCCCACTGATAACAACACATTGCTCTTTACAGGAACCTGCTGAAACTGGCTGCTGTTCATTCTGAGGCAAATTGATGACAGAATCCTAACCCAAGAACTGATATGTAACATACACTGTAAACTAAAGCTTAGCAACAGCTTACAACTTGTGCAGGAAAACTATTACTGTTAATCAAATAACAGTTGTGATCAGCATATACTGGAAATCGAAGTGTAGTACATTGGATGAATGGACGGACTAACGAGCTTGCTACAATATCCTGTGGTGGCCCCTAGTGGAGGAAATTGACATGGGAGATATTTGAATTTAATTTTGTGAAATGTGTGAATTAATTGTGCGGAATTTAAAAGAGTAGATTAGACTAGATTAGATGTTTTGTTCTCTTTTTCACAGGTTAGTACAAGTACATTTGAATTCTTGTGTGTTTGAATCAGCTTGTGACAAGAAAAGGAAAGAATTAGAGCATACACACACAAAAGTAGAAAAATATACACATGTAAATAAAGTACACTCTATGAATAATATAAAAATGATTAAGTAAATCACTAGAAATACACACTAAAATACTGCACACAGATTTTATTCTGTGTGCAATATTTTACTATGTATTTTAGTGTGTGTATTATTTCATTTTATAAAATAATTTTTACAGAATTATTATAAAACTACTCAAATATTACACAAGAGGATCTGTATGACAGATATGGGTGTTCCCATGGACTGAACAAAAAAAAAACTAATAAAAGAAATTAAAAATCAAATCAATGATTTGGGTTTGCTTTCAAATCAATATGCTCCACTGTAATTCATGTTTTCACTTATAGATATTTGCACTTGTGCTTAGAATAAGTCATGATTGGATTAACCAGTTCATGAACTCTTTTCAGCTCTGTTCTCTAACTTTAAAGGTGCACTATGTATTTTTAAGGAAGACATTTAATTCAGAAGAGAAAGATCTCCATTGACTGTCAGTTTTTTATGCCTAAACAAACAAATCAAACAAACTCGCCACATGACATAACAAACTGATCTTAAAGTGAAACTCTCGCCAAAAAACAACGTAGGCTTTATTTGTGAATGTATATGAGTCAAACCTTCGGGTAAAAGCATAATTCTGACGAAAGATGCACTTTTAAGATTTACTGTAGTTTTGTTTTCAGGCAAGCTCATTTTGAATGGGAGTGCATGGGGCACTTAGCGAGCATCAAAATTGCTATTTTTAAAACACTAAGAAGGCTCGACACAACATGAAACTTTGCTCGTAGCATCACCAGGGTCTCTACACATGAACACGAGCATTGAGAACATTGTTTGTGTACACAGAGTTTACTAAATAGCAGGTTTTTGAACAAACTCATGTTAGCTGCTGTGGCTCTGGCACGCGGCCATCATGGCAGTCAAAAAGTGTTGATCTGCCGCCGGTTCCTCTCTCTCTCTCCTCGCCCTTTCGTCAAGCTCTTGGATCTCTTCGCCCGCAAGCTCGGGCTCGAAAAGGTATGGATGTCCGTCGAACTTGAACACCTCGCCCATTAAATCGTATTCTTCATACCCAGCCATGTCTTTAGGTGTCTCCTCTCGGTCTTCTGTTGTGCTGTGTCTGTGTCACTCAGGTCACCGGTAGCATAGTGGCTTCCGGCAACAACTATCCACGCGAGATGTCACGTGACTTTTCTGGTTTTTGATTGTAGTATTGTTTCTTATATGAGGCTCCTTTTTCAACTTGATGGTCAATATCGTTTTTTGCTAACGACAAAACAACAAATTATCCGTGCATTCATATGGAACTAAGCTTGAGGAGCGGTCCACCATTACTCTCCTTCCCGTTAGGTCTCAGGCGGCGAATGGATGCTTTTTGTCTACCATGGCGGCCGTGCGCCGGACATACAGCAGCTAATGTGAGTTGTTCAAAAAACCTGCTATCTAGTAAACTCTGTGTACACAAACAATGTTCTCAATGCTCGTGTTCATGTGTAGAGACCCTGGTGATGCTACGAGCAAACTTTCCTGTTGTGTCGAGCCTTCTTGTGTTCAGTGTTCTTCAGTGTTTTAAAAATAGCAATTTTGATGCTTGCTAAGTGCCCTTGCACTCCCATTCAAAAAGAGCTTGTCCGAAAACGAAACTACGAAGTAAATCTTAAAAGTGCGTCTTTCGTCGTAATTATGCATTTATCTGAAGGTTTGACTCATATACATTCACAAATAAAGCCTAGGTTGCTTTTTGGCGAGAGATTCGCTTTAAAGGACGACACAATTTCATACTGTTTTACTTATGTGGCGGACCCTGCCACCTTTCTAGCTTCAAACAGTGTTCTGGGGACAAATCAGTAATGGACAAAATAAATATTTCCAAGTTTCATTATTACATAATTAATTTTGTAAATGTTGAAAGTTCGAATTTCTTCTTAGTGCCCCTTATATGCAGCTTTGAAACAAGGAGGCAGTTCTAAACATTCCTTTCATAATTATCAACTGTGGCCCACTACATTTAATAAAACAAATATGTTGAAGACTGAATCACATCATCATTGCTAATCAGCAAATTCTACATTCATTTCAAAAGGAGCACAGCAAGATCAGCAGGGCCAATCATGGTGAACTGATCTTCATGTGTAAAGTTGGTGGACTGCCCCTTTAATTCAGGCATTTCATTCTAAAACAAGTTGATTTGTGGGATGAATCAAGTACATTATTTCAAAGTCTAACTTATCCAGTGTATGTAGGACTCAGGAACTGTAGCTATGACCCTGTCCCGAGCAGTGACCCTCCGTAGTGGGTTTAAAGGCAGCTCTGCGGCTGGTGCTGACCTCTGTCTGCCGCAGGGAGAACGGCTCAGTGCCGGCGTACACTCCTGAGCACTGACGTGAGTATGGCGGCTTGACGGCATTCCCAAACGCTGCCCTGACCAGCCTCATGGACATTGTGACAGACACCAGGACTCGTTAGCAGCCTCGCTTTGTCTCTATTCGTCCATGCATTAACGTCAGCACTGCTCAATTCTGGACAATGTCTTTCACCGACGTAATGTTACACCCGCGCTGTAAGTTTCAGTCTACCAAAGTTGCTTAGCCTAGCCGCTAGCTGTTACTTTAGTTAGCCGAGCCTTTGTAGCACACAAGCTAGCTGATGTCTTGTGCTGTCATTAGCTTTATCGGCTGTCAGCGTCATCACCACGACAACGAGAGTCCTTCGCACCCGGCCGTCTGATGGAAGGTGAGGGGGAACGATGCTGAGATTCCTCCATATCCTTTTAACAGGTAAGTCCAGGCTGCTATTAACGGGGAGCTAACGTTAAGCTCGTTTGCCCGCTAACTAGCTTTGCAGCAGGTACAGCGAAGTAGCTTATGGTTCATACTATTATGCAACGGGAGAACTTAACCAGAAATGATTAAAGCTTCACTGGCGCTGCTGCATTGGTTAGATAATGCGTTTCTCGGACTTCCGAGATGTTCGCTTGTAAAGTTAATTATGCAACAACTCCAGCTCCCACCCAGCTGCCACTGAACTGGGTTCACCTAGCTGTAATATAACAGTCTAATACAGCAGCCCTGTAATACTGCTTTCATAAAGGTTGTAATGTTCTGTGTTCTTGTTTTAGAGAGCCATTGATTAAAAGGTATTTGATATTTTAAAGGTGCACTATGTAGTTTTGGTGAAGAATCAGCAGAGAAAGATCTTCACTGATAGATTTTTTTTTTTGTTTTGCCTAAACACATTAAATACACAAACTCTCTTTGTTTTTATGATCGAATTAACTGAACACAATTTCATGCCGTTTTACTTTGTTTATATTTGGCGGACCCTGCCACCTTTCTAGCTTCAGTGTTCTGGGGACCTTACTTTCCTCTCTGAGAACAGCTTGTTTATTCAGTTATGGAATATTCCAATATTGGGAAGTTGTTAGTATTGGCTATATATTGGACTGTTGACTTGACAAGCGCAGCATCTACACACTCCAATGCACTGGTGATATGCAGCTCGAAAGTTGTCTACCAATTAAAAGAGAAGACTAGAGAGACGAACATGTCATTCCAGGTGTGGATTTACAATTTCAGAGGAAAACTAGAGCTTTAACACAAATGATCCATCTTTGCTCACTACATCTTGGCTTACAACGAAGTTGTAGTATGAACTTCTTTTTAAAATACAAGAATGTGAACTTATCTGTTATAGGTTTCCACCATGAGAAGCAGGAAATCATTAGCTACAGTATTGTCTGAGATCCATCACATTCATCCCTAGTTTCAACCAAAACTGGCATTGCAGGACTGGTGTATTAGACTGCATTAATTTGGCTATTCTTCAGTGTACCTAATAAATAAGCAGCTGATTTCAATACCTGTTCATTTTGATGGATTTTAATCTGTAATTATAATAATTCAGTGTTTGTAATTTCTTCACAGGCCTTTCAGGTGTTCTGTGGGATGGAGTTGCTGCTTTTGGTAAGCCTGGGATTGAAACAAACCTGCTGCATCCTCAGCCATTCCTGCACTTTCTGTCTCTGAGTGATTTTGTCTCTGATCCACAGGTGGAGTCAGACTAGTGAATGGGGAGAATAAGTGCTCTGGCAGAGTTGAGGTGCTTCGCCACGACCAGTGGGGAACTGTTTGTGACCATGGCTGGGACCTACGGGAGGCTGACGTGGTGTGCCTGGAGTTGGGCTGCGGCTTAGCTGAAACTGCCCTTCGTGGTTCAGTGTTCGGTGCAGGCAAAGGAGAGATCTTGTTGCGCCATGTCCAGTGTTCTGGACACGAGTCCAGTTTGACACGCTGTGCTGTTGTCCTTCACAGTAATTCCCACTGCACCCATGGGAATGATGCAGGGGTGAAATGCTCAGGTGAGACTTATCACTGGTGAGGCATTTCATCTACAACGGACTTCTGTTGAGTTGTTTCATAGAGGCTATTCTTGTGATGGATTAGTAAGACATACAGTTTTATATGGTTCATTGGATCATTCACATTCCCTATCTTTTCTTCACTCACAGGTACCCTTTTAACGCCCACCCTCACCCTGCTGTCGCCTCACACTGTGTTCACTCCCGGCGAGGCTGTTCGCTTTAGCTGCAGCGTCCTGCTGGGTCACCACCTCAGTGACTTCCACCTGTACAAGCATGGAGTGTCCACACCGCTGGTTACACAGAGGGCAGACCAGACCCAGACCAGAGTGGACCTGACGCTGACTGACATTGAGGCGTCCCACCAGGGCAGTTATAGTTGTCGGTACAGGATCAAGGGCGGTTTCCCTGCTGAGCTGCTCAGCTCTCCACCCAGCAACTCCATCAACATTACCGTTGGTGAGTCATAACTGCATTGTCTAACCCCTAATTAACTCTGTTGCAACGATGATGCTTCCCGTGGCTCAGTGTTTTGTTATGTTTTGTTGTGCACATGAAAGTTGCTCATTTGAGCATAGAGACAAAACGATTTGACATTAACCCGATATTCTACATGACTTCCATATTGTAGGGCTCATAGAGCATGCACGCCAGAGACTTCAGCTGGCCAGGCCGGCTGACTACAGTTTAGCCCTGTGATAACAAGAATGGAGATACAGTGGTTTAATTGTATGGCTTTTCAAGCCTTTCCAAATGTTATCATTATGAACAGATCAAATTCTGATTGTAAAATTAGTCATTTCATGGGGGTTGTGACGCTCACAGTTGCAGCAACTTATTTCTCAATATAAGCTCATGGGGAAAAGTCTTTGAGTCAGGGTGCGTCATAAGATATTGCAATTACACGGTTTGCCAAATTGGCTTAAAAGCCCAGTGCACCTCATGGGATCTTTGTCTCTACACAGGAGCAATTGATTGTGTGAATGTCTCCTGTGCTTTAGCAGCAGTCAAGGCTCAACACACTATCACTGCATAAAAAAAGGGGGGGAAGTAGTGCGCTCAAGGACTGTCTTTTATATTATCAAGCTCAAGAAAAACGCAGGCGCTCTTGAAGAAGACAGTTAGCATGTGAGAGTAAAGAACAAACTTTGGGCACTCATGCGTGGAGCGGGAAGAATAATACTTGAATTGGGTTTAAAAGCCTTCGTTCAATACATGGCTACTTAAACCAACATTAAACATTTTGACCTTGAAGGTCTTCATCACAGTACAAAATGGTGGACAAAGATCCCAGTAATACCATCACTGTAGCTATGCATGTCAAGGAAGACAAAATACAAGGCATACAAATGCACCTGGGTCATGTTTGTCTGTGTGAAGTGGTAGTGAAGAGTGAGCTCTTACAATCTGTAGACATCTCGATTGATTAAAATAGAAACAAATCTGTTGGGCCCAAACGGGTGTGACACTGAAGGTTGAAAACACGACTGAACGGCTTCCTCTGTTGATATTTTGTCAGCTATATTTGCTCCCGAAAACTTAGCTCCTTTTAAGCTAATGTTCTTTTCCCCATGTATATTCATTGCTACTGTATATTGTTATTCTTTGATTCATTGCTTTCATTTCATCTGATGTTCTTTTTCTTTTTTAAATATCATTCTTCTACATGACTCTCTGTACTAATAAACAAAAATCTAGTCAGCCCTGTAGGAGAAAAATCCACGAGGCCCCACAGGATAAGATTTTGTATGTGCCTTGTATAAAGGTTAAGAAACCAGGACCGATAATGTATGGATGAGGGCACAGGACCTCTTGATCTATGAGTTTATATCTCTCATGGTTATTGCAATCTTTGCAGTTTGAAGCAGCTGCAGATATGCTCAGAAACGGATCTCTGACAAACCAAGGCTGCTGTTTATGTAAACTCATAGGATGGTCTTTGATCCATCTGCGGTAGCGGACTCTTTCTTCTAGCATTTGCCTTGTATTCCTCACTAAGTCAGAGGTGAGAAGCTCTGCAGTAACTTTCCACTTACTTGTTGTTAAACTGTGGATATAATCTGAACACTAGAGAAGGTTTAGGAGGAATTGACTTGGCATTAAACTGTGCACACATAGATGTGTTGTTATGGTGTTCCTCCTTGATCAAGTTTGTATATTCTGCTTCAGCTTAAGTCATTGGTGTCTCTGAGATTTCTTCATCTCTCTTGAATGGTCAAGCAGGCTCAAATTCCACAACAAGCCCGACCAAAAAGCCTATTTTATTGTAGAATACTTATATAAAACAATTATAATGGTTAGGGGGAAACTGTAGTTAATGGCTCATGCATTTCAAAACTCTGTATGTAAAATAACATATGTCATTCCTCTTTGATCACAGTGGAGCTCCTGACTCCCCAGCATTGGTACAACACATCCACTGAGGCCCCGGCTGGTTCCGTCCTTAAAGGCCACAGTTTTAACATCACCTGCTCCACCCCGCAGCAGTACCCTGGGGGCTCCTTCCAGCTGCGTCTGATCCGCTCCAATGGCACAGTGCGCCAGTCCCTGCCCGCCCTCACCTCGTCCGTCACTTTCACCTTCCCCAACGCCCAGAGCTCCAACGAGGGCTACTACTACTGCCTGTATCGGGTCCAGCTGGGTGGACGCACCTTTGTCTCCAGAGAAAGCCAGCCCCTGCCTATAGCCATCAGAGGTGAAACAATATTATAGAGATGGACGATGGATGCATTTTCCATCTGTGAATAGCCATCCTGTGTGTAACTAACTGATAACTCCTCTCCCCCTCAGACCCAGATCCATTACTGAGTCCCATGGTGATCAGCTGGCTTGTGTCTGGCCTGACATTTGTCATAGCTGTCATCGTTATAATTATTGTAGCCAAGGTACTGTGTAACAAGGAGAAGAAGCCTACTGAACTGGAGCGAGAGACCAGAACATGTAATTTTTTTGTTTCTACCAGAAGTGTTTTGAGAAAACAACCTGTATGTTTACCCAGAGTAATAGATGTGCTTCTGTCTACAGGTGTGGACAACACTTATGTTGCCTTATCAATTAACAAGCTATGACTGGGTCTGATGGAAATGGATAACTAAAGGTAATAAAGGTCATTATTCTTACAAATACATCAGCTATAACAGGATGTCTACAGGTATCAGAAACTAAAATATAATGCTTTTAAAGAGCTTTTCAAGATATTTGACTTTTTACGTAGACTTGGTATGAAGCCTTTATTGAGCTCCCATTTCCCCGCCTCCTTCTTCTATCTGCATAAAATAACCTGTTTGCAAACTGCACAAATGTAAACAAGCTAGCAGTTGCATGGCTCTCCTCCCCACATGCAAACCAAGTATCCCCTGACACTATTTTCCATTGACGCCATTGCTGTATCCTGACTTAAGTGCCACTCCAAATGTGATTTGTTTATAGGCATGCAAACAAGCCAGCGAGTCTTTCCCCCTTATACCAAAATTAGGATTGGAGCAGCCAGACCTTTCTCTAGCGCTGACAGTACTGTGGAGATTAGATAAGACCTCACAAATTCCCATGTAAGACTACTTAATCATTTTACGGCCTATTATTTTATTTTATATTTTCTTGTGCATTCTTTGGGCCTTTCAGCCTTTGTGCTGACTTCTGGTGGACCTTTTAGATACAGTTGTATTTATATTACAGCCAACAGAACCTCCTTGACTACACATAGCTGAAGTTAATTTAACTAATCTGTCCTATTACAAGGGGTGAATATGTACCCAAACATGTATTAGAGATTACTAAATTATTTTTTAAACTGAAGGGTATTTTTTCTGTTACGCTTGGTAAAAAATAAAGCCACATTAAATCTACTTGGATTTAAAACTGTGAAAGAATAAGACATGATAGGCACTGCAATATATTATGTATTTATTGTTCAATTGTGCAACTGAAGTGAAGCATTTTTTTTCCCTCTTCTTCCATAAACATATAGAGGGATCTCGCTGTGTCCATCATGGAATCACTCTACAGAGGATGCAACACAGACCAAATGGCTCAGTCTGAGAAGGCTCCATCTGGACCCAGTTCAGTCCAGTCTGGATAAGCCAGTTTTACAGTTTGGCTTTTAAGCCTTGTATTATGGTGAGATGTAAGATAACGGCCACAGAAGACTGACAGACACTGAAAAGCTTCCAGTTCAAAGTACTGGTTCAAGCTAGACTTCAGATTTCTCGGCTCCTGCCATGAGTCCACACGTATGGAGTGAAAACGAAACTAAACTGGGGAAACTGTGACATGGGTTCTTCAGGTCTCTGTGTACATACATGCAGTTCAAACATATTGTTTTCTATTTATTACCACAGGCTCCTCTAGCGTATTATGTACTTGCTTCAACAGATCAATGATCCTTAAAGGATTAGATGTTTGTTTTTGTATTTTAAGTCTAACACTACTATGCATCTTATGGCATTAACAATATTTACATTATTGCACTTAAACATGTGTAAATATAAGCTGTAGTTAATTAAAATGCTGCTGTTGTTGGAGCTCCTGGGCTCAGTCAGTTTTGTTATACAAATATTACTGCATGTACCGAGGTTGATTTGTAGCATCAGATCAAACTACATAAAGGGAAAAAGCTGTTAAGAAAATGCATAACGTGGTTCATATGTTTTTATACCCTCAATTATTTTCAAACATTTCAAATCTTGCTCTTGAATAAATTACACAAAGCTTCAAATTTTTACATTTTCCAAATTCTTTTATAATCTGATTCATGAAACATCAGTACAAAACAAACTCTACAGGATGTAACTGTTGAATTAATGTAAAAAAAATTAGAGATATCTCTGATTTGACTGTACTGAAACAAGGCATAAACATGGAACTACAGCTTGTAGAAACAGTGCAATTTTAGATTTTTTACACCTAGATAAAATGTTCCCCCAACTTCTTATTAAACACTGAAAGAACATGAACATTTTTATCCAAATTATGCCTAAAAAACACTGAGGCACTTGTATTACAGCTGGTCTGAAAACCATGCCAACTGTACTTTTTTCTGATAACTGAAAAAAAGGAAGCATTGTTGTTCTCAAGATTATACAAACTTCAAATATTTGGTGATCTTCATATTAACAAAACAGATTCAATCATAGACCGACAATAGACAAGCTTTTTACCAGGTACTTTAACACTGACAAATGAAAACTTTGGGAAGCTAAATATCTGTTGCAGTACCTTTGGTACAGATCGGTCAATACACACTGTGCCATAAGCCTGACTGTTTCTTCTTTTGAGAGACAATCTCTAGAAAATAAAAAAGTTCCTTAAAATCTGGTGAAAAAACATTCTTAATGGTTAAATTTTTTGTTCTGTTACATCTCAACAAAAATTTGTGTTGATGTGAAATTCTGTGTTTAAAGTGGCATCATATATCCTAGCAGTACTAAAACTTTGACATTTATGTATTTTACATATAAGCAAAAGCAAGCAAATAACCACAATTATAAACCACACACATATTGCATCAACCACAATTTTAGCAATGTCTTAAATAAAGGCATTCACCAAAATACATTCCTTGAATTAAAATGCATAACAAAGGATAGTGTAAAACCATATAAACTGAGCATGAAATTAAAAGGATCAATTGATTCCTTTGAAGGGTTCATTTGACTCCATATTGGTAAAAACAATGTAGAGGAAGGCGGCCGCAGCCAGGAAGAACACGAACTGAACCCACAGCGGGATGAGGCGAGACGACTTGGGAGTTTTCGAGGCATCTTGACCGGACTTCATGGGAGCTGATCTCAAAGAGTTTTTGTAAGAGGTGGGCGTGTCATACATGTAGGGCCTGGAAAGGAGGTAAGAGGAATTATGTTGCAGTGCTTGATATGAAATCTCAAAATTACTATTCTTTGTGACCCAACTGCTGTCAATACCATAACATATCAGGGAATTTATAAACAGGTAAACAAACAAATCAGAAAATAAAAATAAAACATGTCAATAAATGCCTGACTGTATAAATACACTCACTCATCAACCAAATCTCTTCCTCTGTATTCAGGCTTTGAGCTTGAGTAGCTTGAGTAGGACGTCCTGTAGAGAAAGAGATGAAAGAGTTCACATGAGATGGTTTACTCTTCACCAACAACTAGTGCAAAGACTTGCAAACTTACTGTTGATCATATTCCCTCTCAGACCAGTCTGGTCTTGACCTCATGTAAGTCCCACTGGATAGACAAGAAAAAAGTCATTATTATATTCATGTTTGGTTATTTGATTTACTGAAGTAGCAGAAAGTATTTAGAAGAGAACTGACCTGTCTCCGGCACTTTCGCTCCTCACCTGCAACATTTGAAGCAGTGATAATAAACAGTAAAACTAAAAACACTGCTGACATGAACAATTCATACCTAATGTGCCCAGCGGCTTTTACTGCAGCTGCATTTAATTTACATTTACAATCAGATTAGAGAACAAAATAATTCATCGTATTATTAGTAGTTCATACAAAATGCAATTTTTACCAACACTCATCAAATATAGCAGCTATGCAATAAGATATTGAAACAAGCAATAGAAGTTCAAGAGAAAACTTTGTATTGCTGGAGACACACACATGTATACGTTTCCTTGTGGCATGAGGCCCACCTGACACAAGACTGACATGCATCTTGCTCACAGCACAAAACACGACAAAGAAAACGGTATGAACGATACTTACAGGTGCTCTGTAAACATATGTGACCTCATCCTCTGAAATGAAAACACAAACAAAAGACTAAGTATAAAGTTAAGTGAACATTACTTTTACAATGTTTCTCTAATTCATTCTTAAACTGGCAATAGCCAAGTTCCAACGTATCATTATTAAGTAAATGCTGATTGCATAACGTGATGGACAGAGATAATTACATTGGTTCCATAAAACCTCGCTATCACTGTACAATTTTGTCAACCAGGAAAAGGAAAGTTAGCTGGTGATCCATTAAAACTCATGTTTTGTCAAGCGTTGTTTGTGCCGAGAAATTATCCAGCTGTCCGTGCAACAGCAACACCAACAATAATAGCACTTGGAAATGCGAGGTAGGAAAAGTTGTGTTGCCACTTTAAGTGGGACACAAAAGTTTACTATGTAAGTATTTATAAGAGTATATTTAGCCTCTTCTTAACAAGGGCTAAAGTTCATTATCACAATTAAGTTTTAAACATTTTAAACTCATCTATAAATGGCGACATAATCAGGCTCCTCAGGTGCTCAGTGATTTTGTGCTTCCAGCCCGAGTTTCAGGCTCAGTCACACGTGAACCATCTAATGGGAATTGTCACTGGTGCCTTCAGGTAAATTCTCATTTGGACAGTTGTTTCTGTTTGGGGGTTTAACATCCTAATTCCTAACCTGCTGAACTCAAACTGGATCCTGAGTGGGATCATTTTAAACTGAGACCAAAGCTGTTTCTGAAGAGGGATCAGTTGTACTCATGAATGGTGCTGATGCTCACCTGGTTCTTTGTGTTTTATGATGTTTTATTATTATTATTATCATCATTGCATTATTGCCCATCTATGACTGGGTGTCACAATTAGCTTTGGCTTTAAATGTTGTAGTGTGTGGCAGGTCATGCTACATGCTTCATTACTTATTTTCATTTGTTTTGCTGGGCTTTATGTATTCATAATATAATTCATATAACTTCGGAATTTGTTTGTAACAACACTCTGAGACCACTGGCTAAATATTGCAGTTATAAACATAGATTTTTAAAGACTTTTCCTCAAGGGTGTCACTTTGTGACCAAAAGCATTGGGGACACAAGGGCTCAGATTTAAAATGGTCCTTAACATGTGATTGTAGGACATTTCATGAGTGAATCCTTTTACTTAGCAGATTTTAAACTGATTATGCTTTTAAAGGATGATGAGGTCATTTCAAATAGTGGCAGACATACCCAGCGTCCCCAGTGTAAATGTCATCTATGCCTTTAAAAGGACACTGAACAGGTTTCTATATTAAGATGTATTTCCTTGAAATGAGGAGTATTAACCACCAGGTGGAAACAAATTGCATTGAAGTGAAACATTTCTACTGTAAACTCTGAGTACTTTAAGATGATAAAATGTATAATTGAAGTTCTGGCACACTTGTGGATTTCTTTCAACCTCTTGAATACACGGACTGCGCATGCAACTGTCAAAGTTAAGTTTTAGTATTCAGTGCTGATCGGAGTGTGGATACATGACAGAGGTAGAAATGAAAGTCACCTTCTTCTCTGTAGTAAGTTTTGTCAGGCGATGGTTTCGCTCTTCTCTCCTTCTTGTCTTTGGCCATGGCCTCTTTCAGCTTCCTCTCATACAGACTTCTGGTGGAGCCTCGGCACAAAAACAGTCACACACACAACGTAAATTTGAGAAACAGTGAACACAAACAAATAAAACCACCGAAATTCAACCACTGCCACCAGCAAACTTGTTAACTCCACACAGGCAGGGGAGGCCTGTGAAGTTAGCTGCCGTGAGCGATGATTCAAAAACGGGCGCAAAGTGACCGTTCAGTGTGACTCACCGACCACAGGCCCGTGTTTTATCCCGTACTCATCGAGCAGCTCGCTAAGTTCGTCCGGGGACATGCTGCTTAGTGAAGACATTGTTTTTATCTTGATTTAATCCTTTAGCTTTCTGTTTAGTGTTGTGTTGGTATGGTCTCGTTTCGGCCAAGCTGTAGCGCTAGATTCGGTTGCCAAAAAAGAAACAACAACCGTAACTCCTCCCAACGAGAGTGGCGTTCGTTTTCCCGCGGAACGTCCCGCTGTGGAGTCGACCAGCAGCTGAGAAGCATTGAGAAGTTAAACCCCGCCCTCGGACATTTGACTTGGTGTTAGAAACATTCACACCTTCTGTGAAACGGTATATCATTTCCGCTTCCGCCTTCCAAATCCTGCTTTTTATTTTGTCTTTCTTGAATTAAAGCAGCGCCATCAGCAGGACAATGATATTAATGGTTAATGGCTGATCTTTTACTTAAGTAAGAGTGGTAAATAACAGTATATATTCTAAGTGTTATATCGTAGGCAACTGGACTTTTGTTGAAGAAGTAGAGTATCTATGTAGAAATACTCAAATACAAGTAGACCAGACTGTCATCAAAGTAGCACTTGAGTAAGTACAAACTCACTATGCTGACATTATGATCGTCATATTGTTTTCCCTTTTTTAGAGTATCAAGATTTTACTTTTTTACTGATGTATAAACATGTAGCAAAAAGTAGTGTCCAAAAGTCTTACTTGAGTAGATGTAAAGATATCGTGTTAAAATGTTACTTTGGTAAGAGTGAAAGTCAAAACAGTAACGTTATTTAAAGTGTTAAATGATCTGACATTGAATATACTTTAGCATCAAAAACACAAGTAAAAGTAAATTATACACTATTTACATGTTTGTTGTTTATTGGCCTGGCTAATTATAGTTTCCAATATTCAGCATTTTTTTGTGTGATTGCAGATGAAGTCCTACAATCTATATCATCTATAAAGTAACTAAAGTGATACAAAACAAATTTAGTGGATTAAAAAGATCAATATTTGCGCTAGAGGGGAGTGGAAGATTTTTTTTTTTTCCAAAAACAATGAAATCATGACTTATCAATGGTTTAAACAAATATGTCAGCATCATTGTAAACAAAGATATATATTTATTAAGCACAAAATTGCATATTACAGTTAACAATACACACGGTTGGATGTCCAGCACTTTACACTGCATTTTTACACTACCATACTGTCATTTTGAATTTGTCTTTTTAAGTAAGCAAGTGAACAAGGTTTTAAGGACCAAAATAAGGTTTTGCCCTAAAAGAATGAGGCGTGGCTGAGCCAGCCTGCTTGGTCTGTGGCCAACCAGAACATCAGCAGTCCCATCACCACCACCACACACATCTTCAGTGTCAGCTTCAGCATGTTGAGACACTGCAGGAACAAAGGACAGGACAGAGAGGTACAATTTACCAAACGATTAAAGGGACAAATGAACAAGTAATGAGTAAAGACCAGTGAGTACACACTTTGTGTTTCCTGGTAATTTTGTGTGTGTTGCTGAGATCTGGCAAAATCTCTGGTAGCTGAAGCTCTGGAGGATCACAAACAGGATTCATTTGTGTGGTGGCATCAGGCTCCCTCAACTCCTGGGCAAAAGAAAAGCGATTAATATGTGTGTTTGTTCATTAGGATGCACGTGTGTTCACCAGCCCGGTTGCCAGAATAAAATGTTGCCATTTTACGCTTGTGCGATAAATAATAAGAGATGACTTTTATCTTGATAGGTGCCATTACAGCTGGTGAGATGGCAAACTGGAGACCACTGTTCAAGATGGTGTTACAACATGTGTAAGCATGAAATCTCTGGATTATTTTTTTACAGGACACCTCAAGCCGGTTTTGTGGCAACAAAACCAGGTATTTTACAGCAAAATATGCCTAACCTAGTCTTTCTATGTGCCTAAACCTAACCAGCCCTTGAGCACAGTGTTGTCACAACATAAAATTGAAAAATTTACCTAAAAAAATGTAACCTTGCAACATAAGGAAATGTAATTTTTCAACATATCTGTGGTTTGCAGAAACATAAAATGCCAACATTTAGACTTATGTGTCTGCATGCAAACCTCGGATGTTTCTGCAGAGCTCGGGTCCTCCTCCCCGTCTGTGGAGCTGCTCAGTGAATCTCTGTCACTGCTGAGAAAAGGAGGAAGCAGACAGAGTTGTTATGTTTGGATCTATCACAGCTCAGGTTATAGCCACTGAAAAACGAAAGGTTCTGCTTACCTGTCAGTTTCATAGCGAATGACTTGAGACAGTGGATCTGCACAAAACTGAACTTTTATCTGCCTTCCTATGAAGAAACAGAAATGGAGACAGATTCATTGTGGTTGCATACAACACTGTTAAAGATGATAACCTTCTGAGTCACTCACCCTCTCTTCTGTTCTCCCCGTCGCTGTCGTCATAGAACTCGTAGAAAGCCTTGATTCTCTCCTTCTCTTGCTCCCAGTTCCTCTCGTCTTCGTACTCGTCGTCTCCCAGCTGTCCCAGCTCGGAGATCCCAGAGGCTTCCAGTTCAGTGTTGAAGAAGAAGCCATCATCCAGGGATCCCTGGTTGGAAGGGCTTGTGGCTATTGCGTCCCCTCTCTGTACCGCTGCGTAGGTGTTTTCTTCATATTCTGCAGGACGCTGAGTCACATGTGAAAGCAGTGTTTCCGCTTTGTCTGGATCCTCTGTGGTTAACAGCTCTTCAGACAGAAGGGTATCAGTTGTTGACATGTCGAGATTCCAGTTTATGTTGAAGTCTGTGCTTTCCTCAGCTGTGCTCCACCTGGCGAACACATCACCGATCTCACCGTCCTCCAGTTGCTTGTTGTTTTCCAGATCTTGCGGACACATATTCTCTAAGTGTTCTTCATCGCTCGTCTTTCCTTGGACCTCATCCTCCTCACTGGAGCTGTAGGAATCACTCTCACCTGTATCATCACATCTCAACGTGTGCTCGACGATCTCTGTTTTCCCTCTGAACCTATCAGCATCCACCTCTAAATCTATGCTGTACAAATACTCATCTCCCGCCTCGTCATCGGTGTCCTCCTGCTTTGAAATTGATGGGTGATCACTTTCTTGATTCTTTCCTCCATCCTCCACATACTCACATGAAGAAAAGTCAGAGGGGTAGTCTGCAAAGCTCTCACCGGCCTCTTGGTGCTCCTCCCCTGAGAAATCCTTCATTTTCTCTGCAAACTCCTCACTGTCAACTTCAGCGATGAGATCCTGCAGGTTTTGATCTGAAATTTCTGGAAACTCCAGACTGGCTTTCGTCGGAGCGTCCCCCTGAGGACTTTCAACTTCCTGCTCGAGAACATTTTCTTCTTGTTCGATTATCATGCCCTCACGCTCAGAGTCAGACGTGTCCTCTTCCTTTTCTTCTTCACTCTCTCGCTCGTCCTTTTCAATCCCATCACCTTTTGTCATCATCTCACCGCCACGTTCAGGGACACGCTCAAAATAGGACTCCTCCTCATCACTCTCGCTCTCACCTTGCTCCTCGTTTCTAACTTGAGTGTGTTCGGCACCCTCTGGGGCCAGAGGTTGTCCCTCAGCAAAGATCTTGTCCTCTTTATTACCATTGTAGAACTCGGCGCCGCAGTGGGCCGACTCAAACAATTCCCCTGGTTTCTCTCCTGTTCCCACATCCTCCTCCTCCTCTCCAGAGGCAGAACCTTCCTGTTCAGAATCTCCATCTGAGCTTGTGTAATCCTCCTCTGGTATTTTGAACTCACCGCCTTGAAAGTCCTCCTCATCAGACTGCTCGTCATCTACATTTTCAGACATGTATGTGTCTTTAGTTTCCATACTAGACAAAACTGCAGTTTGAACACTTGCTTCCTGGTGCAGAGCCTCGTCTTCCTTTGTTGGTAAATCTTTAAGAGAGAGACCTAATTTGTCCTCCTCAATGTTTTCATCAAAATTTAAATTCTCAAAATCCAAATCTCCATCCGGGAATGACGGAACAGTCGTTTCTGCAACAACATCAGCATTTTAAATTTAAATACTTTTGTAAATAGTTTTTTTTTTTTTTTTAAAGTAATAAAAACAATCCACAAAACAAAGACATAGTTCTTACCTGAAAATGCATCTGTGAGTAGATCAGCCAAAGTTTGTTCCATCTTTGCAAACAATTCAAACAACTGCTTGTAAAGTTGGAGCTATATCAAGACAGACTTGAATGCATTGCAACAGAAGATGTCTCGGTTCAGAAAGGAAGAGAGCACAGAGTACCTCTCATCTGTTGTCGCTGCGAGTGGCTTCCTGTCAAACAGACGGTGCATGAATTGCACATTACAACTAAAAACATTTCAGTAAATAAGTGACTGAAGATGTCTGCATGATTCGAGCTGACCATAAAACTGACGATAGTCAAATGGAGGTGTTTAAAATGTGTCTCTAAAAGCAGAAATCACAAAAGTCCTGTTTTGTGTTGCTGCAGGAACTTACCTTCATGAGCTCATGAAATGATGTCAACTTTGATGTGGTTTTGGTTTCAGCTGCACAATAAAAAAAACTCCTGCAGTCGAACACGCAGTTCCTTCGTGCTGAAACAGCTCATGTTTATTGGTGCAGTGGCACCAGTATGAAAAAACACTTGCTATCAGATAACGTCCTGTTGAGTAATGTGATTTATTTTAACAGCAAAAATTAAATGAAACTACAGTTAAAATCAAGATGCCCATGTTTGTTGATGCTGGTCCTGAGGGGTCTTACAGCTCGTTGCGGAGGAGGTACCGGTGGTTGGGCTTCAGGTCAACTTCCACAGGAAAGTGATCACTCACCTCAAGAGCCTAAAGAGCCGTCAAATAACAAGATTAATGTTTAGTTTAAAGGGAGAAAATACAGATGAAAAAAGCTATTTTTCATGCACTGAATTTTGAATTACACATTAAGGTACATTTTTAGTTTAGATTTTGTTTTGTTTTCTTGTTCTTCAGTTGTTTAGGAGAATGCTGCGACACTGTTTTGTTGTAAAGCCCCAGAAATGTTTTGTTAATCACTAAATTTCTCCTGACTCACCATCGGCATGGGGGTGGGTAGATAATGACAGAATTTTCATCAACAGTAAACTATTCCTTTAAAGGCTGTTTTCTCAAAACTATTTTTTCTCATAATCTCAAAAATGTCTATATTTTGAAGTTTTTTTACAGAGAGGTTTGCCGATACATCATTCAGAGCCTGATTTGTATAATATCAGATTTTTTTTTGTACTTTATAGAGTGATAAAAAGAAATATTCCCTAGTCATCTGTTGCCTGTGAAACTATATAAGTGAGCTGAAGACAGGTTTGTGTGTGACGAGTTCACCTCCTCCTCTGTGAGATGGAAGTTCTCTTTAAAGTTGAACGGTTGAGCTGAACCTGGCACTATGCAGGAGATAATCTCACGTCCATGGACAATGATCCTGTTTGAAAATGTAAGAAAGCACTTATAATAATCATATGGGGTATTACAGAGGGTGTAAATGTGGAGTAATAGTTGAGAGCACTGACCTGTCATAGGCGCAGTGTGTCTTCTCACGGACAGTGGTGTCTTGCTCGTCTCCAATCAGCCACTGAAACTTGGGGTCGCTCCTCAGGCGCATGGCCCTCCAGCCCTTGATGGTGACGTAGCTGCAGGCGGCGTTCAGGTCGCCCAAGATCATCACATTCTGGGTGAACCAAAAGGAAGCAAAAAGGGAAGTCTGACGGATCAGAACTATTCACGGTTTCCGTCAGAATGTGAAACCAACATGAGATAAATGTCCAGAATGAGTAAAAACGGTTGAACCTACGTCAGTCTTCCACTTCTTGTGAATCCCCTTGAAGACGGCGTACAGCTGGTCGATCTCCTTCATGGCATTTCTGGGACAGGTGTGCTGCCCAATCAGGACAAAATCCTTCACCACTACAACGAAAAACAAGACTGTATGACACGTCCGAAAGGGATGTGTTTGCAAGTAGAATAGTCTTTTCCTGTTGTTGGAAGATAGAGAACCCTGATTATTCTAATCTATGCGCATCTATTGTGATATCCAGGTTTCTGATTGTCTGTGCAAATGTCAACTTTCTCCTTTCAGATCCACTCAGTTTCTTTCTTACTTGTGATGAACCCAGCTTTGTTTCTGGCTGTCTGATCTCTGCTGTGTTTACCGTTCTGCTTGGTTTAGCCTTTTCATCTGATCATCATGTTTTTTCAGTTTGGAGAAAGTCTTTATTTACCAAAGAATTCATGGGAAGAAATACAACAAATGAGTTTTGGTGTCTATCTGAAGTCTATTAGTTGGATCTAAACTGTGTGTGTACTGGTGTTTCATTTCTCCTCCTGCTTAATGCCTCATGATGTTTCACCGTACATGTCGTGGGGGAGTGAAAGCGAATGATGAAAGGCTCTCTGGAGAAAACATCCGTATCATTGGTCCCTTCAATCTTTTGTTTAGGATACTGATAGTGCTCTTTGACCCTAAGCACATTGTTCCTGGAGAGGACGAGAGAGGAAAAAGACAACATTAATCTCAGGATGTCGTGTGAATCTGAACATTAACAGCAAAGGGTTCACATTTGATTAAGCTACCTGTAAATGTAGACGTATTGCTCCTTGTAGGTTTTCCTCCCGAGCCTTTCACTCTCCACGTAGGAGTACGAGTTGGATTGGTCATATCTGCTGACAAAGGATATAAGTTTAAATGTTGTTTTATTCCACTGGAGATTCACCAGATCCTTTAAAATTGGAACCCATGAAAGCTTTCACCTGTTCAGATCCTTCACCAACGCTTGTATTGCTTCACCTTTAGAGTCTCGGACTTCCTGAATCAGACACAAGTCGCACCGAGAGAGAATCTTGGTGGCAAAAGAAGAAGCAAATAAGGTCCATCAGCCTTTTGGTATCATGTGGAAGTTGCTCTAGTTGTGCTCACAGACAGAAAAGTACCTTCAGTAGAATTCCCATGACCTTCTTGTTGTTCGCCTTCGATTCACCAAAGCTCTGAACGTTGAAAGCGCAGATCTTCAGGGCAGCTGTGACGTTCAAGACACACAACCCGACAACAAACAGCAGAACTGCAGTCCTCATCTTTGCGAAGGATCACCACCCTGTCAGGAAAAGGAGAGTTCGGCAAGATCCCTTTTTGTCACGTTGTGAAACATGTAAAAAAAAACCTCTTCACTCCTCTGCAGGCTCTTACCTTGAACACCAGTTTCACCAGGTGACTGACCCCGGCCCAGCAAAGATCCATCTCTTCAATGACCTGCCGTGTATTTGGGGAACATGCAGGTAAACATGGGTGAAAGACACGAGATGCAGATCTGTGTGCTGGATGTGCTGCGTCAGTGCATGTTGAGAATGGAGCTTTATCTGGAACAGTTAAAATAACCACTGAATACAATGAACAATAGCATCCCCACTCAGTGCAGCTCTGAGTGGGGTTTTGTCTCTAAATTTGAGTGTAATCGGACAATAGATGGTGCCATGGGTCATGTCTGTCAGTTTCATGAACATTTGTGTATCATTCTGCCATTTGAGCATCGACACGAGCAGCTGGTAGTTACCACAGTGTGCCGTCACTGAGCTGAGAGCTGGTGTTAACTGAGACGAGGATGATTTTCAGATAAAATGATATGGAAATCATTATTTTTATTTTTTTTATCTCAGACTACAAAATCATCTTATTGGTGTTTTTTTTGCTCATGTAATGTTGGCAGACACTAATTTTTCTGTCACAAGCTTCATAATCGAGCACAAGACAAGCTGAAAATAGTAATAAAGTGGCACTGAAAACAAACCAGCAGCAGTTTGTTTGAGTCGTTTGTTATCTGATAAATGTTGATACGCAAAAGTCTGCCTCGACTGCCAGATTATCTTAGGCTACTGTTTCATGTGTTTTTAAATGTGTCTGTCTCTCAGAGGACGTGAACGCTTTTTTTTTTTTAAAGACAAAGCCTCTTATAAGCGAACAGAAACTGAAATAAAGGATACATCAAACTTCTTTATTTAAAACTGCACAGTTCTCCTCACCAGTTCACTATTGATTCAGGTATCAATCAACATTGAGACACTTTACAAAAGTTTATCCTGTTATAGTGCAATAACAGAAACAATGTTATGCTTTGTTAGAATGTAATGAAGTGCATTTATTGATTTAAGCATTTTTCTTGAATATTTCTGCTTCCTGCTACTTTTTTCCACTCCTGTATGTTTCAGAGACAAATATTGAAAACAGTACAAAATTCAGTACATTTATTTGACAGCCTTTTTTTAAAAACTGAAACATATAATGAAATCTTTCAGTATGTGGTGTTGTTTAAGATTAAACAGTTGTAGTAGTTAGAATGTGCTCCAGCTCAACCAGATACAAAATTAAAATGCTGCTTTTGGATAAATGTATGTACATTTATGACTGTACAATATTGTTTTATATTGATATCAAACTTTGACAGGTTTGCTGAGTTATTAGCACTTTAACTTTGTTTACTTCAGTAAATAATTTCAATATGTCGTTTAATGATTGTGACTGCACAGATGATAATTGTTAACGGTCCGGTTTGTAGGACTTAGAAGCATCAGGCAGCGTTGTTGTGGATTGTAACCAACCGAACACCACTCGCCTCCACCCTTGGATGTTGAAGATATAAGAAACATGGAAGACCCTTTCGATTAGATAGATTTTTTGTTTTTTTTGTCTGTCCTGGGTCACTGTAGAAACATGGTGGTGCAACATGTGCGACCCAGCGAGAGAAGAAGCACTCCCTGCGTATAAAAGGCTCATTCTTCATTCTTTCAGGTGATTAAAGACTTACAAAAAACTAATTATGAATACTATAGGTTTATTCTATTCCTGCCAACGGATCCCACTTACACTGGATACTTAATTGATTATTGTCTGTTTACTGATATTAAGTAGTCAAAGCTGGAAACACTGGGATTTTATAAGACAGTGCAGGGGTCAAATAGTTTAGAGGATACGAGTGGACGAGTCCGGAGGCACACAGGAAGTTTTAGTCAATAAGTAGGATGACATCTTACCCAAAGGAGAATAAGTGTTGGCCAGTGGATGATGATTAGTTCCTGTCTAATCAGTGATATCACTGTGAAGGTCAGACAGCAAATGATGTCATTAGAGTCCCATGTTGTGTTTCCTTGTATAAGATGCAATAAGATACATCAGAGAAACTGACTCCACTATAGAGATCTCAGGTATTTCACACTAAACTGAACCCAAAGCTCATTGAGACCAAGACTATAACCAGTGACACTTTCCTTTAAACTGTCTTAGCAAGAATTAAAATGTTTTTCAAGAAAACTCAACAAACAGTATCATGTGTTAAAATAAAAATATTTCTTTATTTATTATAATATAAAACACTAATGGCTCTTCTAATGAGTGTTTGACTGCCAACAGTAAACAACTCCCAAATAGCTCGTAGCACTGATACATATTACATTAGAACAGCTTGAAATATTACTGTGAAGTTTTGTCTTTATTTTAAAGTCTTTAATAATTTGAGGTGGTGCTTTCGACTAAAAATGTTGCACAAAGGATACTTCCTTTTTTCTACTTCTGACTGTTTTGTTATTATCATCAAATCACATTGTCTGAAGATCTCATTAACATCAGCCAACGTGTGAGCTGATAGAGCTTTAAACATGTTTTAAATATTATTCTTTTACACTTGAAGTTGACTTAAACTTTCTGCAAACATCCCACACTTTGAATATAACATTAACTTACATCACACACACATTTCCAGAGTTCCAATTTCTAAAATTGTATGAAATGCAAATCTAACACAACATAAATAATATTCCTGATTGTCATATTGGTCTAAAACAGCCTGAATGTAGAGGAGAGGCCATTTCCACGAGATAGTCTTTGATGCGTGTCTCTATGTCTGAGTACAGGTCTTCAGCTTGGTCCCTGAAAGGAGGATACCACAGCCACAACATGGCAACCTGCGCCACGATGAGGAGGAGAAGGAAGAACATCCAAACCTTCCACCAGGAGCGATGCGGAGTCTGAACAAAGAGGGGAGAAATGTCTCATTATGCAGCTGCTGCAGTGATGTACGTACAGTATGAGCAGCGAGTCAGAGTTCTTATTCATGACGTTCTGGGCTGATGATCACTGCGGCAAGATGTCATAAAGGCTGAAAACATAAAGGTACAAAAAGTACATTTGAATAGTGGAAGGTCATTTAGATTCAAATTCCCCATGCAGACACACACACACACACACACACACACACACACACACACACACACACACACACACACACACACACACACACACACACAGACACAGAGAGAGAGAGACACAGACAGAGAGAGAGAGAGAGACACACACACACACACAGACAGAGAGAGAGAGAGACACAGACACACACACAGACAGAGAGAGAGAGAGACACAGACAGACAGAGAGGGA
>OMLP01039998.1:0-39519 GCA_900302685.1 Spondyliosoma cantharus | reverse complement strand
CGGTCTTTGCTGACGATGGCCGACTTGCCGGAGCTCGTCCCTGCACTGCGACAGCCGGGCCTGGCTGGACTGACACTCCTGCTCCATGGCGTGCAGTTCTGTCTGCAACTCCTCACACTACGCACATACACACACACACCCAAACTGTGTGAAACATTATTTTACCGCAACCCATTCAAAATCCATGCAATCCAATGCATTTTTTAAAGGTGTGTGTAAAGTCAGATGTGGTAAAATGTCCCTTTATGACTAAAATGATCTTCAGAAATCAGGGCAGGAAATATAAAAGTATCATTAAGAATATTTCTGAATGTATTTGATACTCAATTAAAATACATTTGCAAAGGTTGGAAGTTGAAGTTGCATTAAATTAAGATTAAAATGTCAGAAAATTGTGAAAAACATCAAACAGTATTTCTGAATCTCAAGGTCGCATCCTCAAGTGTCTTGTTTTGTCCACAACAACTCAAAAACATTCAATTGACTGTCATAGAAGAGGAAAGAAACCAGAAGATATTCACATCTGAGAAGAGAATATGGAATTTTTGTTTTTCTTGGATGAAGGACTAAAGGAAAATAGTTGGTATTTAATTTAACAGCTGACAATTGATTGATTGATCCCTGCAGCTCTAATCATCTTTGACTTATCTAGTGTGGATTCATGTATATATTAATTTGTGAAACACGTTACTGTAACGATTAAACATGAAGATGTGAACGAGCTGCAGTGAGCTGTGATGAATCTCCACTCTACCTCTCTCTCTTTGAGTCGGAGTTTCTCCTGAGTGTGACGGAGCTGCTCCTCCACCTGAGAGTCCCTCCTCACCGTCAGCTGTGGCTCTGCCTCCTCTGACACCAGGCGCCCCTGCAGGATGAAGTCCCGGCTCTCATTGCTGCCATCTAGGAAACAGGAAGCAGTCCTACAATTACTTCACATTGAACCTTCACAGATTCAGGGAAGCAAACCATGTCTCTCAGGTCTGAGTGTCTTGCCTCTGAGGTGCTGGATTTCGTCTCTTAACATCTGGTTGTCCTCTTCCAGCAGGCAAATGTTGTACTGTAGCTCCCTCTTCTCTTGCGTTAATGACACCACCTCCTCCCTCAGCTCAGCCTCTCCTGCTCGTGACAGCTGCGCAGGACACATATGTTACAAACATTTTCATTTCAACTTCTGACCATCCAACACACTCACAGGCTGTACTGTACCTCCACTTGGCTGTGCAGCTGCTGCAGCTGTTCGTCACTGAGGAGCTGGTTCTCCCTGAGTTGTCCAGAGCTCAGCTTCAGCTCCTTATAAAGCATCTGCCATCTCAGTGCCTCTGACTTTGCTTTAGCTAGCGCTTCCTGAAGGCAAAAGTATGAAGTCATTTTTTGACATTAGCTTTTTGGTAAATCAACAGAAAAAAATCTGCGACCAAAGAACCTAAATAATTCAGCGTTTGTTCAAAAGCTGGACGCTCACCTTCATTGTCTCAGCCTTGCTGAGCGCCTCAGATTTTTCCTGTGTAACCTTCTGCAGGGCGACCAGAGCCTTCTCCTCATACGCCAGCTGCTGCTTCTCCATCTGTATCACCAGCTTCTTCACTCCATCCTTGGGAAACTTCTATGAAGGACAAAACACTGCTGAGTTAAAACCTACAAACACTTACAGGGTGAGACGTCAACCAAAACCACAGCGTGCTCACTGCACTGATACCTGCCAGATTCAGTGAAAGTGTAGAGCGGGTTGTTTTTTAGACGGAAAAAAATTTTGAGGTGTTGCAAAGAAGTAAAAAATAGACTAGATACTTATTTAGCAACAGCTGCTCTTCTTACCTGCAGATAGACTTGCAGCTGCGCCTCCAGAGCCTTTATCTTGTTTCTTAGCAGGTCCTCACTGCACCGAGCCTGTGTGGGTTAGAGAGGAAATGACTGACTGTCACGCTGTAACCTGCAGATGGAAAATGAATGCATCATGTACCAAAATCTGTGACAGGGTGCTCTTTCACTGCCTGTGCTCACTGGTGCACAGAGGGAACCTGCAACATGTGTGAACTACAAGAAAAGATCACAATGTCCTGCATGTGCGAGTGTGGAAAAGAAAACACAAGCTGCCTGATGATAACATACCTGAGTGAGAAAGAATTTTCACAGATGAAAAGATTAAGTCATTTAAACTTCTAGATCTTCAGCTGTTCAAACCCAAATTTAAAAAGAAAAACACTGTAAAAAAAGAAAAGAAAAAGGGAAACACCAATATTTCCCTTTTATTCATTACAGCCAGAGAAGCAAAAAAGAAAGCTAATGAGGATGCTTAGCACCTTTAACTGCTACAGACTACCACGCCTTTCCTGTGTAAGAATGGTAGCTTGCACTTGTCCTATGCAGTAAAGGCTTTGAGCGGAAGCAGGAAGCTTCAAACCACAGGCCTTCCTGATGCAGCAGCTGCCACACTGCTGTGCTCAAGACTGTGACAAGAGACATTTTTCTGTTATGTCAACCAGGGCACCGAAGCAAAGTGAACAGTGCAAACACGACCTTTTAAAACAAGAAATTATGCATTTGGTATTTGGAAACTGTACTGCAAAACACTGGTTGTGTTTGATTTAAGTAAACAGCCTGTGTTTATAGACGGAGATACTTACTGTCCATATTTTGTTGGATGAGTTCATCAGGTTCGACACACTCTCCTGGAGGGCTGCCAGCTTCTTCTTCACCATCTCCTCCCTCCACAGGGCCTCCTGGCAGAAAACAGAAAGAAGGAGAAAGTTAGTTGAGCGTAAATAAAGTTGGACCGCATCTTCTGTTGTGGTTTTATACTCATAGATAAAATTAATTATGTTAATAACACCTCATGCACAGAGTGGAAATGAAACAGTAATTATTTGTGAGTCAAACATTGACAGTACATTGATTTCACACTGGAGAAGAGTTATAAACTTACTTCAGTGATGTCAGATTGGCTACTAAACAAAAGCTAGCTAAAGGTGACAAACATTAGCCATATTGTTAAGTTACCGCACCAAGTAGTCTCAGACAAACAAAGCAAAACTATCCAATTTGGTAGATAACAGCCACAAATGACAATTATAG
This sequence comes from Spondyliosoma cantharus, assembly GCA_900302685.1. Taxonomy (NCBI): domain Eukaryota; kingdom Metazoa; phylum Chordata; class Actinopteri; order Spariformes; family Sparidae; genus Spondyliosoma; species Spondyliosoma cantharus. The sequence continues at coordinate 36,447 of OMLP01039998.1, read as the reverse complement.
AATAATGATAAACGGTTAATTGTAGTGTAACATTGATATTTACAGAAGAGTCATAAGCTAACAATAATGTCAGCTACACAACAAAATGTATACGTATGCTAACATTAAGCTTACATTGGCCATTATAAACTGATCATAACCAAAACCAAGTAGCTTCAGACAAGCAAAGAAAAACTATCCAACTAACAGCCAAAATATGGCGATTATGAGATAATGATGTATGATTAGTTGTAGTGTAACAGTAACACTTTAGAGAAAAGTGTCAGAAACTAACTTCTGTTACACAACAAAATGTAGCTAACGTTTGCTAACAGTGGCTAACATTAGCCACCATAGTTGCCATACTCAACCAACTTGTCTCAGACAAACAAAGGAAAACTATCCAACTTTTTCTTAATAATAGCCAAAGATGACAATTATTGGGATAATGATAATTGTTAATTGAAACGTAAAGGTATGTCTGCTCCACAACAAAATGTAGCTAACATTTGCTAGCCACCTTAAGCTAATGGACCAAGTAAGGTAGTATCAGTATCAGCAGTGTGTTTAACTGGGAAAAGGTGAGTTTTACAAATTTATGAATTGAAGATAACACTTAATAAAACAGCACACTATTTACAGGAACCCTACAAATAAAATTATTAGCTGGTCTTACTGGTAGGCTACTTTCACATGGGTACAATGAAAGACAAGAAGATAATGGGGAACAAGGAAGTAAAAATAGCCCATATTAGATGGAAGGAGAAAAAAATTATAGTGTTTTTGTAAATTAACATGTGCTTTTACAAATATATTTTGTATTAACGAAGATCCATAGCCTGTTGGGTACCCTCTGGCATAATGTAATTATTTTTTTCATCTTGAATGTCTGTCTGTTACTTCTTTGTTCACTATAGCCTGATTTTCTTCCACTTTATGTAAATTCAAGTACCAGAAAGAGCTAATTCACAGTTTGATTAATTCACTGTGAAATCACAGTGACCTTTCCATTTGTGAAAGGGAGAATGGGTTATTTCATCTATCAAATGTTATAGTGTCAAATAAACAAAATCAAAACTTGGCTCTGGATGGAGTCTGATAGGAATTGGCTGGTTTACCTGCAAGCAGTCGGCCAACAGCTGCACGTCCTGTAATGAGTGAAGAGAATCATTTAATTTGGTATTTTTTTCCTTTAAACATGCAAATTGGATATAATACTCCAATGAATAAAGCAGACTTACTGACTCCTTGACAGTGACAAGTCCAGCCCTGCGCAGAAGATAAACAGCTCATTATAGAAATATAAAACACTGATCCCAGCTGTCTCTGATAAAACATTTGAGATTTGATGTTATGATTGGGGTTTCAAGGAGATTTTAATTAAACTCACTCTGTCTGCACACTGGTCTCACGCACTTTCCTTTTTTGGACAATCTTTTCTGTTTGGACGGAGACTTTCTGGTGAATCTTTTCTGTTTGGAGAATTGTCGTGATGCTTGTCCTTTGAGCTTTGAGAGGCAGCAAAAAAACAAACACCATTTTTATAATAAAAGAGCAAAAATGATGCGTCAAAATGTTGTGCAACCGAAAAGAAGTTTACCATTACCTCTATTCTCTCTCTTTTCTGTGCTTTTCATGTGCTGGTTCGAGGACGTAGATGCTTGCGTCCTTGCCTGGCCTTTCTCTTGCCTCGTCAGTGTTACCTGTTCTGACCATAACGAAGCCTGACGAAAGGAGGAGAGAGAAGAAAATGCAGGACTTGTGTGAAAAGGTGAAACATGGATTTGGTGGAATAACACCCTTATTATTATCGAAGGCTGTGTGTTTACCCAATTGCTGGTGCTCGGGCCATCGGTCACGCTGCTGTGTGGCGTTAAAATCATCACTGGATGTCCATTGGCTGTGGGGGTATTTTGAATATTTGTATGAAATGTCTCTGACTTGCTGATTGAGCTATGATGTGTCATTGAAAATGGCGTTGAAAGTTTTGTCTTGGAAAAACGGTTTGTTGACTTGGAACCACTCCGCTCTGGGCTCACTGATCTCCTCTTCAGAAACTCCTGCTGCCTCTTCTTCTTCAGCTCATCCTTTATCAGTCTTGTGTTTAACCCCCTCGTGGGGCTTCGACACGAAGTCACGTTGTTACGTCCTCGCAGGTTTTCATGTCTCTCTGCTCTGATTGCCACTATTTGGTCAAAGTCATTCACTGGGTAGAGCTGTATTCCACTGGCAGCCAGGGCAGCCATGACAGTCTGAAGGTCCAGCAGGTGACCAGGTGTGAAGCCTGATGCACGACTGATGGACGGGAAGGTTAGAGAAAAGTTTATTTGTGGCCAAAAAGAGGTGAAGTGTGAAGGTTATTGGGTGAGCAGGGGAAGGTCATTTCATGGGAATGGTGGTAGAGGAGTAGCTGGATCTGAAATGACAGGAGAGGAGAAAAACAGAGCAGACACAGGAGTGAATGATCAGGAGGTGGACTGAGCCTACAACGACAAAGTATCAGGAAACTATATACTTATATTGATTCAATATACTGTATGCAGACTTTGCCATTTACTGAGTGTATCGTTTGTTATAGGTAGCTGAAAAATATTTTAGTAAGTGTTGCAGATGCAAAGGGATGACTGAATTCAGTTCAGTTCAGTTTTCTTTTAATTTTCATGTAAAACATTTTAAGCGATTCAAATGTGCTCTCATACTTGTGTAGTATAAGTGTGTCATTCTCAAACACTTGTCCTGATATTTTATTCTAAAGAGATCTTTACCTGCTGCAACAAAGGAAAATTAGTAGTTAAAGTTAGCGATTGTGCAAAAGTAAGTGAGCCTAACACACAAAAAAAAGCCAAATGCAAATCCTCAGCGGCATCTTTTACATTTAAGATGCTTTGTGTTGTAGAGACGTGCATTTTCTCTATGAACCATGCCAGTGAATTGTAGTAGAAGCAGCTCCAGTAATAGCAGCACTTAGGTTTTAGATATTAAATGCAGAAGTAGATGTTGCAGTGGTTGCATTGTTATTGTATTTTGTAAAAAAAAACAAAAAAAAGACTTTTAACACTACATGTTCCAGTGTTATCGAAGACCGCGTAGGCCCTGGAGGGAAAATGCACATGATAATGAAAAGACAAAATGTTGCCTAACAAGCAGAAAGTCATAAGAGAGCTTACCTACAATGCCATCTCTTTCAGTAGGGAAAAGTCTTCATGAGGAGTTTGAGAGGTTATCTATTTTTTCACCCCTCTGAGGTAGTGTTCCGGGGGTTTTGTCTGTGTTTCACATGTAGCTGTTTCTGTTGAGCATAAGTTTTTACAGGAAGTGAAGAGAACGGCCGCGTCATATGTTCCTCTATCTCAGCAGCCACTTGCACCAAACTGATGCCATACACGGGTGGGCCCCAAGATTACGCACAGACACAGCCAATTCCCCCTGCAGTCTGGGATAAAGCACTTGAGTCGGGGGAGAGAGTTGTGCTGTGTGCCGGTGTGTGGCTGCCTCTTGGAAATTTTAATGTTTTCATAACAGCAGACTCATTTTTCAATAAAAACGGGTTAACGTCTGGTCTGATGCAGCTGTACATCACTACACATCTGCAGCGACAGCCTCATTTCTTTCTGGTGGTGTGTATGCCTGTATAGGTGTATGTGTTATTTGCATTAAACTAACTGACAGGCCATGTTCATGTTTTACTTGCTGTCAGATTCGATTAAAATCATTTTTCATTCATCAATTTTTTTCAAATTAAAGCTGCATTTTAATATCATGTTTAACCTCACCTCACTTCATACCTTAACTACTCCAATTAATCCAACATTTTTAAAGAAGTTGCATCAGCGGACAGCACCATCTAGTGGTCACTTCTTTTATAACTCTCGGGGCTCTCCTGTACTCTCGCGATGTTTCAGCAGGATATGTCGTGTTTCCGCCATACTTGTGGCTCTTTGCAGAAGGGCACGAACAGGCCGAAACAAGGGTGCCCGGTGTAGCAAGAACTTGGCACTTCATCCTACAAACATGCTGTCCAGAATCGTCATTGTCTCAGGTATGCACTTATCTCACTATTGACATGATTATTTAAACTCACTTCTGGTGTAAACTAACTGTCAAGCAGGAGAAACAGAAGTTTAGAGTGAATGTGAAGCTGAAGGGTAAAGTGAAGGCCGCGGATTGAATGAGAGACAGGCTAATGCTAGCTATAGATAGCTACAAGCAAAGTATAATCACTAAAGCTGTAGCTAATTTATCCCTCATAGATTTGTTTGGGCATTAATTGATACTGCTCGTGTCTATGTTGCCTATCCTGTATTATGTATTTACAGACTTTCAGTACGTTACAGCTAAGTTAACATGACAATAGCTAACGGTGGTAAACCAAAGCTACTTAGCTCGCGTTACCTCTACACGCCTGCAAGTGTCACCTTTTGACAGCTAGCTTTGGTACGTTGTGTGCCCTTTACGCTTCAAATAAGTTAAAACATCTAAATGCAAGTAAACCAACAGTGTGTTTTTTAATTTGATGATTTCACAAGTTGCTCATTTGAAGCCAGTCGAACTGCTACCAGACATTCAGTTGATATCATGCTGTCATCAGGACATACTGTACATGGGAGTTTGTTGCCTTTTGGCATTGTTTAGCTAAGTTATTTACATTTATATATATATAGCTTAGTTTATTAGTTAAACTTGGCTACCACAACTGTGCAGTCAATCCTACCTTTTTGTGAAGGTTATAATTGTCAGCATATGGTAAAGCAGTTCGAGAGAGGTGTGACTAATCAAGAAAGCCACCAACATACTTGAATGAATTAAAACAAGCATAAGTTGCGGCCCTGATTTAATGTCATTTGTTCTGTTTGCAGCCAGCGCCCTTAAGGGCAGCACCCCCCTTGGAGCTGGGTATGTGTCTCTTCAAGTAATTTTATTTGATGTATTTGCTATTGACATGATATGTTTTAGCAACAACAACAACAACTATACATCCTATGACGATTGGCCCCCGAAAAGCTGATTAACATGTTGACTCCCACAGGCTGGTCCAGGCATCTCGCTCCCTGCACACAACATCCCAGAGTCTGGCCCCAGTGCCCCCTCTGCCAGAGAAGGGAGGAAAAGTCCGTCATGGCATCTTCCCAGAGGAGATTTTCCAGCTCCTTTACCCCAAAACTGGAGTCACAGGTGAGTGACCAGATGCAAGACATGGGGTCATTTAATTTTGTTGCAAAAAGACAATCTCCTAAGTACAACTTTATCCATTCACTCATAAAATGGTGAGCAGCAATTTTACCTTTGCATGCAATTTACAAAACGGTATGGTTGGACTTCTGTCCTTAGTTTAATTATGCAGCATATCATGTCAAGAATTGAGATTGTGTCAACTAAGAGTTATAGAAGTTTATATGTACAACTTTTTTAACAAGTGTTTCACAAAAAAGGGAGGCTTCAGGGCATGATATATAAAAAGACACAAAAGGATTTTAAAGGTTAAAATAGGAAGATGGAAACAATTTTAAATGAAGTTACACAGCTTTTGTCAGGAAGAACACATTGTGTTTACAGTCTTATTGTGGATGCTGATGTATTTAAGAGCACAGAGACATCCCCTACATTCTAATACCTATACTACCATACTATTTTGTATTTTTGCCAGAAAAAGATGTAGTATGTCCCAATAGGAAATATGTGAAATGCAGTGTGATAAAAATACCAGGATGTTCTACTACATCCAGTCATATTTTAGTGTATGCATGCCAGCATGCTTTTCTGGCTATTCTGACACACAATCCTGTGTGCAGCAGAAGATTCTTCACATACATCATGGTGTGTCATGAAAGTATAAACAAAGCCGAGAGAGCACAAATATTTGACAGAATGACAGATGAAAGCACATTTAGGTACTGTGTTCTTTGCACTCTCAAAATGTTGAGCCAAGGCTGTGCCATATATAGGAGCAAGAGGGTCAAAGTTCAAGATGCACCATAATGGGGATGTAGTATATCCCAATTGTGAGTACTGCAGGCAGTATTTACTTTTTAAGGGCAGCTGCGGTATGTACTGAAAGTAAAAAGAAAGTGTGCAATTCGAAGCAAACCCATAATGTCATTAATGAAGAAAAACTTCTACATTTTTTCCTGCTCTCACTAGGACCCTACATGCTGGGCACTGGCCTCCTCCTCTACATGCTTTCCAAGGAAATCTACATCATCAACCACGAGACCTTTGCTGCTCTCTCCATGGGTGCCATCATCTTCTATGGTGCCAAGAAATTTGGTCCAGATGTTGGAGCTTTTGCCGACAAACTGAACGAGGTATGCTGGCAACCAAATGGATATGTGTCTATCTTTTTTGTGCTTAATCATAGGATACTTAAAAAAAAAATTGCAGTGTGTGGATGCTTATTACTATTATAATCTCTTTTAAGAATGTATTCGCCCGATTTTATTGTCCTGTTTAAAGTAAGACAGATGATTTGTGTACAATCTGCAGGCTTTCAGTCAAAGGTCAGTGGTCTTCCCTTTTTGCACAACCGTTGTGAGCACATCTTTGACCCTGTTGTGTGTGTGTGTGTGTGTGTGTGTGTGTGTGTGTGTGTGTGTGTTTGTTTGTGTGTGTGTGTGTGTGTGTTTGTTTGTGTGTGTTTGTTTGTGTGTGTTTGCAGGATAAAGTCGCCAAAGCTCAAGAGGTGAAGGGTGTTGCTATGGCCAGCCTGGCTCAGGCTGTTGAGGATGAGAAGAAGGAACAGTGGAGAGCAGAGGGACGATCAATGATCTTTGATGCTAAGAGGGTAAGCAGCATTTTTAATATCCAATATCTTCACTGTTTGTAAGGCCCTACTTCAACATTTAAACAACAGTCTATATTGAATGCTGGTAGTTGCCTAGCACACCTTTTACCTTGAGCTCATGATGTTAAAGAGTGATCATGATGTACACGTGGACATTATCAGCCTCTGCTGGCAGCAAGTACAAATTGCACTAACATCACAGAGTGGCCAAAGAAACCTTGCCATGGTTATGATGAATAAATTAATTTCTTGGTCTATAAAAAGATTGTTGTCACTGATCCATGCAACACACTCACTCACTCACTGATCTGCAGTCATACATGTGCATCTTTTTAAAATGTATAGATTATACAGAGTATACCTGAATTCTGGCTGTGTTAGTATTTAGCATCTTTTTATATAGTTTGAATTTTTTCAAACTATTCTTTGTGTCGCTTAAGATGCATCACAGTGTTAAGAGGATGTAAAGAAGGCCTTTATTCTGTTTAAAATACTTACATTTTCCTACAATTTTACGAGACTAGTCAAGGTTTTTCTACAGACTGTTTACTCTCCTCTCCTCTTTTTCTCTCAGAACAATGTGGCCATGCTGCTGGAGACCAACTACAGAGAGAGACTACACATGGTAACCAATGAAGTGAAGAGGCGCTTGGACTACCAGATCGCCCTGCAGGACCTCCACCGCAGGATGGAGCAGGAGCACATGGTCAAATGGGTGGAGAAGAGCGTCGTCGGCAGCATCACTCCTCAGCAGGTCAGGGGTTGTTTGGTTTTTTTGGTCAAACTGTGAAAGCCTTCAGCTGTTCCACAGTTTGGGTGTTATGTTAGAGTTGCAGTTTAAATTTACAACCACTTAGATTCCTGTGTCCAGTTTGAAGAGTTCCCCAGAGATCATGTTAATCAAAGGAGAAGAGTTCCCATCCTTTTGCTGCCTTCCGTCTGGTAAAAGGGAAACATGAAATAATACATTTGTGTAGCTCACACACTCTCCTGTCAGGCTTGCGGAAGTTGTCAAAATTACTTTTTTTTTTTGGTTAAACTGTTGTGAAACACTTTTAGGGATGACTAACTCTTAGAGACACTCTAAAAAGACCTGATGACACTCTTTTGCCAAGCAACATTACAGCTACAAACCACCCATAAAACAACACATTCGTAGGAGCCAGTGTTAAACCAGTGCACTCTCCATGTAATATTCCTTAAAACATGAACAATGTAAAACATCTAGTCCTTACAGGACGACCCCCACCCCCCAAAAAAACATCTCTTCCTGAAACAAATTCTTACATTTGGACTAATATGGTTTTCTTTGATCAGATTGATGCTTTGCCAATTTTAGATTTAATTTTATATAGGAAAAGTTTAAATGGAAAAACAAAAAGAGAAATAACTGAATAATATGAATTGGTATCAGTTTTGTTTCATTGTTGATTTACTGCCAGCAAAAGAGAACCACCATTTTAAAAAAATAAATAAATAATGAACTGTTTAACTAGTTGAAAAAGTTATTAGGTTGATGTTTTGAACAAGGTGTCACTAAATATCTGTGTGTGTGCGTTTTGTTTTTCAGGAGAAAGAGAGCATCGCCAAGTGCATCACAGACCTGAAGGCTTTGGCCAAAACTGCTCAAGCTACAGCCTAAACTGTCAAGTCTTCAGAGAAGGCGACTCTAACCCTCAACTCATTGTCCTAAGACGAGACGTTCACTTTTTTCTTTACAGAATAAACTATTTCCCCTTTATTGTCTCTGTCAATATGATGGGTGTGTACAGTATTTACACGTCAGCTCATGGTTAAATAAATGATTCTCTTATTCAACTTAAACTGCCGTGTTTGTGTTTGTCCACCTCAAGCAATGCTCTTTTCTTAATTTCAATATTTTGTTTTAACCTCTTACTCATTTTCTCCTTGACATTTAGTGTGAATATTTGGACCATGGCGTCACAGTTTTATGGCTCCGATAGGTTCCACTTGAGCTTGATAATGGCTTAAGAGCTTTTTTCAGGGGGACTTTAGACCTATGAGCTCTCTGAAACAGATACTGAGAGGCATTTGTAAACCTTTGGACTCATAAGGAGCCACAGATTTGCTGCCTTCAGCCATACCTCCAATGTGACAAATCGGGCCAACCCTCCTGATCCGTCATTCCTGTCAAGTCGTTGCACTTTGATCCTGGTGCCATCAAGCAGGAAAGCAAGGAATATTTTTCGGTTGGCTGTGTGAGTAGCAGGTGCCTTCTGCTGAGAATCTAGTTTTAAAGAAGAGCGTGATGACAGTGGAGCAGAGCTGACACTGACAGGTAATAGAAGACTTGCATAAATGTGTGATGAAGGTTTAATAAATGTTGAATGGTGTTGGCGTTGTGTCCTGTTTAGAAAGGGAAATGTGTTTGCTCTTGTGGAGAGTAGGTTGTTTCCTGGAGGGCTCATTTTACAGCCTCCATTGAGCCCAGGAGGTATGTGACATTGTTGTTCAAAATAGCTGGAAATCAATCTTATGTACTTGTGATGTGTTACATGTCATTGAATCAGAGCAGTTGCTTCAAGACACAGATTAATAATTACTGAAACTTAACTACTTTAACTTATAACTGTTTGTGTAACTGACTGGGTATTTCCCTTTTTATTAGGGAAACTAGTTTTAAAGCAAATCTATGTAACTTGCCGAATAACAACTAGCGACAGGTAACAATCACAAAATGGTGGCGGTCAAACAATTTAAGATGCAAAACGATATCTAATCTTACATTTTCCAACACTAGCTCAGATTAGCCACCCTTAAGCACTGGTCACACCACTGCAGGTGGAGCTGCCGCAGTAAAACCCTTCGAGTGTGTGGAACTGTGTGTTTTTTGGTTTGTCAATTCAGTTCAAAGTTTGTAAAAGAAGGAATGTGTTTTTTCCTCCTTTAACAGTTGAATAGTCTCACTTTAAACTCTCAAAATCTTTAAATATCCTGAATGAAAGAGTTGGAGGAAAAGTGTTTACGACCACTTGTCCTGGTTTAATATGAAACCGGTGTAATTTTGTCGACTCCTGTTGTAGATTGTCATCATAAAACAAACTTTTCTTTCAGGTTGGACCGGAGTGATTCCTGCTCATCTCAGCTTTTGGATCGTTAACTCAGTGACAGACGTCTTTTGAAAATGTTTCAACAGTCAAGACCTTTCTCTTATTCCCCAGGGTCGGTAACATTTTTATTTTTATTTTAACTTTACATGACACTTTTATTAATTTGAGTTAAAAGTTAAAGCCACTGCTGATAACTTTGATATTTTGTTGATTGTGGAGGCCCCTAAGGACAAAGCGTTAGTGTTTCAACCATCAAAAACACAAAATGTATTGTCAAATATAAAATGATTCAAAGAAAAATCTCCTCCTGCTTCTTTTTAACTGGCTAAAGTACTGTTCACTGTAACTTTGCCTGTGAAAATGTAAACACAGGCTATTCCAGTCTGCATGGCAGGCGTCAAGACAAACTAAAAAGATATAGTTGATCTTCTCACTGAAGGTCTCGTTTGGTTATTTAGGTCATACAGAGGCACCAGTATTAAATTGAGACTGTTTCATAACCAGTTAAAACCAACCAACTCCTTGTAGTAGCTTTAAATATAAGAGATTTTGAACATCAATATAGCAGCAAACAACTATTTACCACGTACAGATTCCCTGGAGTGATGGTGTCATAAACAGAGAAATAGGTAGCTCCTTATGTGGGTATATTGCAACACTGGCGTTGGTATTTGACAACCTAGGAATAAGACTCAAGAGTCAACTACCCTTTTCTCATACTGCGCCTTTAAATTTTGGAGCACTAATTTCAGATCTCACCACATCCGTTCATACCTTTTTTCTGATAAAATGCAACTGTGTTGTGGCAACAGTGCAGCTGTAAATGGTTTATCTCGAAATCACTGCACCAGTGATGACGATAGTTTTATTGACCTGTGAGGTTGTAAGGCTGGGGACAGTTCACTTCTCCTCTCTGATAATAAGTTTCCTTTTCTTTGCGTCAGGGGTTTCTCACAGGAGGACGTCCATCTGCAGAGGCGGCCTTACCCACAAGATGACCTCAGGGAAGCTCCGCAGCAGAAAAACAGCATGTTCAGACCCAGTGGGAAATCAATATACAGTATGTTCAGACATAAAATCACCTCTTATCTAATTACATTTTTGTTGAGTATCTTTATTTTTTTTTAAACAACTACATATTTTTTTTTATCAGTGCAGAGAAAGGAGTACTCTGAAACGCTGAACAAACAATCAGACAACTTTCACGTCAGAGTGGAGGTAAACAGAATCTGCACCAGCATGGAGACTTACACATGACTTGTAGTACAACCATTTAGCTGTCCTCATCCATGACCCTCCATATTGACTCCACACAGCACCTGTTCACCTGTGAGCTGGATGGCCAGGAGCTGAAGACGGTGGATGACTGCTTGGCCAAGCTCAAGAGGCTAGATGCCAAAGGTCGTCTGTGGCCCCAGGACATGATCATGGAGGTTCAGAGAGGATATGTTCTCCTCAGTGACATTGAGACAAAGGTCAGTAGCTGACAGCCTTTGCTCTCAAGGGGAAGCTTCCCACTAGATTTTGGACCTGGCTGCAGGGATTTGTTCCCGTTTACCAAATGTTGCAAAAGAGTTGTAAAAAACATTATTGTCTAAAATATGATTTCAAACTGTTTCACTGAGATTTCACTTTTAACTAGAATCAAGGGGGCTGAGCCCATATCAAGAAGAGCAGCCTTGAATACAAAATCAAAAACAAATGGGCGGTATGGAATCCTGTTTCTCATCATGAGAAACTTTCTCAAATTAATGACAAGTTGTCCCCATAATGACTTAGTTTGAGAAACGTTTCAAAAATTTATGACATTGACAATGTTTCTCAGAATGTTGAGAAACTTAGTATTTCTAAATAATTACAAACATAGATTTCTATCTCTTCCTCTAATAGGCAGAGCTGGAGTTTCTACCTGTGAATGGCATCCTTAAAACCTCAGCTGTGCTTGATAGCTGTGCCTACGACTCTCTGCTGACAGTATCTGTGCAGGAACGCAACAAACACTTTCCTCAGGTCTTCATGTTCCAGTGTGAGGAGACTGGGGTGAGTCACATGTTGCCAGAACTTTGACTTTTGAAAGTCATGTTGGGGTGTGCCATCTCTGAGACCATTATCTCTATTTCATAACCAGCTGTTTTTGCTGCTGCCACGTAGGAGTTTGACTTAAAGCAGGTCTGTTTTACCAGGCGGAGATCATCAAGTCTGATCTGGATAAGGTGGTCCAAAAAGGAAGTGGGGATGTGGAACCTCGCAGAGAGCAGTCTGACATGAGGTACAAGTCTGTTTCTCAAGGACACAATCCAAACAGAGATTAAATCATGAGAAAGCACACAAACAACATAAAAACTTAACTTGTAAAAAAGAGATTTTGTTTATGCTGTTGGTCATTGGTGCATATATATACACACACACACATATATATATATATATATACACACCTATTATTTTCACATACTTGTAGCCATAATAGCCCTGTCTATTCTTCGTTGTCCCTCTTTGTACCTATTATGTCTATTCCTGTATAACCACATTGAGAGCAACATTCCTTGCAGTGTACACATACTTTGTCAATAAAGCTGACTGAATTTGATCTGATTCTGTCTGCCGTTGATTGTTCTCAGGATTAATCTTGGGAACATTGTCGGGCTAAAACCTCTGGGAAGTTTCCGGCAGCCTGCCCCTCATCCTGTGCAGCAAGCGAGACCCCCACCGATGCCAGACCACCCGCCCCCAAAGTGGAGAGAACCAGGTACAGCTTGATCTGAAGTACATTTTTATTTTCCCCAAAAATCTCAACAGCGTTTTGTGCAAATAAGACGGGCCCAGACATCAACCCTGTCCAGTGTGCTTTATACTGTGTCTACATTCTCCTGAAATGCTGAATATTAAGCTGATATTAACGATTAATTTTGTTGTAGAAAATATGCCGCCTCCACGGGTCTACACCCCTGAACCGATGATGCTCCATCCTGAACCTCGGGAATTCCAGAGCAGCCCAGAGCTCCCTCTTTTATCTGAACGAACAGAGGCAGAGAGGAACACGGTCAGTACTGCAATTCAACTGTTAGTTATAGATAGTGAATTATATCAGCTATAAATCATCGTAGATCTAATCATCTAAAGGAAAACATGCTCAAACATGAAAGCTCCTACGGGCAGCTGAATGTGTTTTGATTTGTGCTTGTGCTCTTTTTCACAGGACATTTTAAACCATGTTCTAAATGATATGGAGATCTTCATGGCCAAAGTTTCTGCCGTGCTTAATGCACCTTCTCTGCAAGGGGACAAGAGAAGTAAGAAAAAAGGGATCAACAAGAAAAAGTCCAAGAAAAATGGTAATATCCTCATTAACAGTTTATCTCTGTCCATGTGCACAATTAATCAATGGAGGACTGACCTGCTATAGGTATTGACATACAGCTAACATGTATGTTTGTTTATGTCTTATTAACATGTTCTCCTGTTGCACCAGGTCTGCCACCCTTGGAGGAATATGTCTCCTGTCTTCAGAAAATCAAATATGGATTCAATCTGCTGGTAAATACTTCTCTTAAATCTTTTCCATAGATAGCCAGGACCAGGACAGGACAGATGCTACTAACCAAAACAAAACTTGGAACTCAGACATAAAATGAATAGGATAGGAAACTGAGGAATATACTACTAATGAAACGAAGAAGTATTGTTTAGGTTTTAAGGTAACTGTTGGAAAGATGCAAAGAGGGACCAATACTTAAAATTATGTGATACCTAGGTCGGACAAAATACTAGCCCCATTCACACTGCCGTTTGGGGATCCTGCGCCAATTCTCCGCATCCACCTCCGTGTGAAAGTTTCAGATGCAGGGAGGGGTGAAATTTCGCTCCTGGAGGTAGTATCAGGGCCGCATTATTGGAGAACCGAACCAGTCTGAACAGATAAGCCGGCGGCGCGGACCGAGGGCGTGTCGGTCCGACTAGTCTGATAACTGCACAGGTCTCTCACTTAACTAGTTAAAGAGAAATTTCCTACAAAGCAACGTTACATGACCAAACAAAAATAACATAGTAACTGTGACTGTCTTTGGCAATTTATATGAGGAAAAAAAATACCACAGCTGTACGTGGAGAAGCGTCCGTCCTCCTGTCTGTCCTCCCGCCTGTCCTACCGACTCTTCGTCACATTTCTGCCCGACAAACAGCGTCTGTCACCAGCAAAAAACTTTAACTCACCGAGTGTCTGTGATGAAAATAAATCACTACGACCATCAGCCCGACTGAGACTTCAGGGAACTTCCCCCGGAAAACAGCCTCCGTCCAGCAAGTGAGGGAGTCAGACAGAGTCCTGTTTACTAATGCCGATTATGTAATTATGTCATTTATAGTGAAAAACGTAACTTCGTCACTTTCCAGGATGTTTGGTGGGTCAGGATCTCAATCACTACACATTATAACAGCATCCATATGATTATAAACTGTCCGTGGGTTTAGATTGACAGGAGGACACCTGGGAAACACACCGACGTCATCATCAAGACATGTACCATCACGCCTCTTTAGGAGCCGCAGCGCCGGCTTTCTGTGTGAATTACATGGCGGTATGGTGGAGATGCTTCACTCTGTGTGAATCACCATCGGTGGAGAATTGGTGAAGCAACGCTGTGGAGATAATACAGCGACGCTGTGTAAAAAGGGCTACTGAATGCAAGATGGAGGAAAAACATAAATTTCGGTCACTGGAGCTGATGTTGAATAGGATCATTTTACACCTACACCAAGGATATTTTAGAATGCATTTGTCATGCAGATGTCTATATGGATGTATATTTAAATCTTCTCCAGTTTGATTATTATATTTCTTTGTCATCCCTGCTTCAATGACCATTTTCTTTATCATTTTCTTTTATTCAGTTTGATCTTATTGTATTCTGTGCTCAGGTCTAACTTGTAAATTGAGATCATGATCTCAGTATGACTTTTTAGATAATTAAAGCATATGTATTTACGTTCAATTCCCAGCTGGATAGAACACCAAATGAGATTAAAAAAAAAAGATAATTAGAGCAGTGGGGAGAGATACTGAGAAATTGGACGTATAAAGGAGAGGATCATCTGCATAAAGATAAACTCTTTAGTCTACTCCCTTCCTGAAAATACCCCTGATGTGAGGCTGACTGTGAAGTGCAGTTGGCGAGGGGCTTGATGGCTAAAGCAAATAAGAGGGGACTCGGGCGACAGCCCTGTTGAATGGAGTGATAAAGAGGGAAGTATGATGACTGGGTCTTATTAGTCTTCACCGAGGGGGAAGAATACAGTAGCTTCACCAGTAAAATAAAGTTCTTACCAAGGACAAATTTCTTTAGGGTTTAAAAAATATACCTCCACTCCACGTGATTACAGGCTTAAGGAAACACTCTATTGTGTTGCTTTTAATAATGTGATTGCAGCAGAAAGCAGAGGAGTGTGACAGAAACCTCTGTATATTTCAGGGCCAGCTGGAGGGGATACTCAGCAGCCCCACTGCTCCGGACTATATCCACATCTTCTTTTCTAGTTTGGGGATGGTGAGCTCTTCTAAACTTCTCCTTGACTCATATTTTTCTTAACTTCACTGTGAACAGTTAATACTTACTTCCTCCATTTCTGTACAGCTATTGCCTCAATATCCTGCAGACCTGCCTCCCATGGTGGTCGCTCCCTTGCTGACAGTGGCGACCTTGCGGCTGCTCAGCCAGGTTGTCGACCCGGATGAGGACAACCTGTGGCGGTCTCTAGGAGACAGCTGGAACGTCCCCAGGTAGGGTAGCCTTTATAACTGCCCACACCCTTACATAACTGTCATGCAGACATGCCTTCCCCGCCTATTATTTATAGTTTGTTGCCTGATTGTAAGTGCTCCTATACCTGCCCTGGCACGCCCTAACTGGGGGCAGAGTGTGTGTGTATTTGCTGATACCTAAACAGGTCAGGGATAATGCTGCCTTTATGTCCTATGGAAGACTTGATAAACAGGAGTTGTATTTGGGATCTGCTGTTATTTCAGTTTTAAGATGGTAAATTTGACTTGACACTGGTCCCCTCATCCCCATGGTCATACTTTTTTTTAGTGTCCATGAGAAAATGTTTGTTGTTTTTACAGTCCATTGCTGCAGCACCTCCATTCACCTTCTGTCTGAATGCTCCTGTATTAGTTCACAGTTCTTTAAGGCCCACCTCCCAAAAAGCCCAGTCTGCTCTGATTGGTCAGATCTCACAGGCTAGAGCAGTCACCGCCAAGTGCGTTTCCACATCAGCTCTGTTGTTGTTTTCGCAACCACAGTCGTGCTGGAGGCGTGGCTTAGGGTGCTGACATCACAATGTCACAGAGTTTTCAGTTTGAGTTTTGTGCATTTCTCTGTTGATGGAGTGTTTTGATGTTTTCACAGTATTTATTTAGCATCTATACCTGCTGCATAATCAAAAAAGAAATAAATATCACTTTGTCTTTTAGTTTGTTGTGTACTTTTGCACTACTTTTTTTTTTTTTCAAAACTCACTAACAGTTTTCCGCCCTCAATCACCTCACAGGGCTAGATGGCCGGATGAAGTCCCACCCTACATCCCAGAGTTTTATGATGGCTGGCAGCCGCCTGCCCGCAGTGACATGCCTTCCCCGCCTCCTTTTGGAAATGGTCCAGTTAGCAGGAACAACAGTCAGCGCTTCCCACCTGGCCAACGCCAACCTGAAGAGGTAGAAACACACTGACATACTCACATTTAACTCAGGTTTTTGGTACCTGTCATGGCCACATATTTAGTCGTTACTCAATTAATTAACACTACTAGTTTAGTATCATTCAGTAGCTGAGTGTTCGCTGAAGTGACACAACTAACCAGTGAAATCCTCATCAATCTTGTATCCATTTAATCATGTTGCATTTAACTCCTTTTATAGCCTATGAACAATGGTCCATGGGGTTCATCAGCACAACCAATGCAGTAGGTGTTCCTTCACTGCAGTAAATATGTCTTTATGTGCCCACTTGTAAAATGCAATCCTGTTATAAAGTGTGTCTGCTGTCATTTCAGGCCCAGAGAGCCACCTCTGCACATGCGCGTCATTTACGACTTCATGGCCAGAAACAGCCGAGAGCTGAGCATTATGAAGGGTGAAGTGGTTCAGGTGAGGGGACAAACTGACAGCATGCCCTGATCTGTTTGTGTATTTATCAGTCACAGTCATAGCTGTCATTACTGTCAGCATTTACATTCAGGTGTTTGAGGTGTTCGGTTCTTTGGCTTTTCCACAGGTGATTCAAAAATCCAAACAATGGTGGCTTGTTCGCAACACCCGTGACCAGGAAGGTAACGTTCCTCAGAATGTTCTGGAGCCAATGAGTAGCAACGGGCCTGTGGAAGATGCACCGGTGAGCAAAGTGACACAAAGCTCTGCTGTGTGAGCATTTAACAGATTCAACATGTGACATTTTATCCCCTTCACCCTCCCTCACAGTGGGACAGTCGGGGTTCAGTTAGTCTGGACATGAGCTCCAGTTCTGCACAAGTCAAAGCCTGGCTGGAGTACAAAGGTTTCTCCAGAATGTGAGTGACAATACACACAGAGGATGTGGGAACTCTACGATGTAAATAAGACTTGTAATGCATGTTGAATTTGTTTTGTGCCACTTCATGTCGCAGCACTGTGAACACCCTCGGGGTGCTGACTGGTAAACTGCTTCTGGGGATGACCAAGGATGAGATAAGGACTGTGTGTCCAGAAGAAGGAGGAAAGGTCTTCTTCCAGCTTCAGGCCATTAAGTCAGCCATTGCAGTAAGTAATGTGTCACGATATATACACACACACACATAAAACTTTTGCACATCAGTAACGTTTCATCCCGTTTCCTACAGCTCGCCAGTGAACCTTCAGATATGTACAACAGTCGCTACTAATGACCCGTTCCATCACTTCCTTTTCTGCGGGATTTCCACAGATCAACATCTGGAATTACTGATGTCTGATTAATTCTCAATGTTAATCGATCATTTTGTGCGGCTAGCTACACTCAGCAGTTGTCAGATAAGGTCCTGTCCACACGTACAGGGGTATACCTCAAAACGAAAGCTTTTTCTATGCATCTTAGCCTTTCGTACACACGTGAACAGTGATTAGGGTGACTGGTAACGGATGTTTTGGAAAACGCCTTCCAGAGTGGGGATAGTCAGAATCTCCATTTTTGGTGTTTACATCTGGACAGGCAGAAACTAAGATTGACAATGTTTGTAGCATTATTGTCATTGTGAGTTGGAGTGTTGTGATATTGTATTTGAGTTTGTATGTTGATAGAATGGATGTTATATTTAACGTTTTTTTTTTTTTAAGAAAGACACAGATGGACATTGATAATTACATTAATGGAAAAGAGACGAAAACAGCTGCTTACAATGTTTTGCTGACAAAACTATACAAGAAGATTCTGTGAAAAGTTGTCACGTTTCCCCGCCTGTCAGTGTATTTTTCTGGAACCAGGCAACCAACCAGAGTATAAAGTCTGCTTCCCATTTTCAAAGGAATGCACATGCACAGTGTACGTAAATCACCATGAGGTGCGCAATTTCAGATGTGTTAGACTGGATGGAGATAATTCCTGAAATGGACAGAATGTTTCTAAGATCCTGTTTCCAATAATACTTGTGTACGTGTGGACTAGGCTGTAGTCAAAGTAAAAAATTAATTCATGATTTGTAAGTTACTAAATCATTTTACTGCAATTTTATGATGTACTTTCAAGCAAACTGTATAGTTTCGCAATTGTGATTAAACAAAATGTATGTTAACTACACTACAGGTGGATTGATTTGATAACAGTTCAGTCTCTTCTGCTGCATTAACTTATACTTTATATTATATTTCTTTCAGTTGATTTGTAGGTGGTATGTATTATGTATGTATGACAGTGATTTTAAAACTGAGTCTCAAACAAAGTGCGTACAAGATTTATTGTCAAAAACAATCTGTCTCAGATGTAACAAAGAAATTAAGTGCTTTAAATCAAAATAAAGTTTCTACTTACATTCAAACTTCCAGAACAAATTTGGACTTCTTTTTTCACAATTAAACTGAAAATTATTTCAAAACTGTAAATTTTGCAACATGTGATCAAAGGATATGAAATCTACACAATCAGCTAGTTAACAGCTTATAAAAAGACAAAGCACAGAACAACTTTTCTATTCCTGATTTACGGGGTTATTGAGTCAGTTGCACTTGGGAACTCTTAATTGCTTCTGTAAGGCGTGAATGCATTTTCTTTACTCTTTCTTGTTTCCCCACTTGGCCATCTTGTTGTTGACAGGAGTCTTCATGAACCTGTCTGACTTCATGTAGGCGGCGATCTTCTCCAGAGCCTGTGTTGACATATTATACCAAGCGATTGTGAGTTACATTATATTCATGGCAAAACCTGCACAGAAGCAATTCTGCATATACACTGTTCACCTACAGCAATCACACTGTGACACAGAATAAAAAACAGTGCAAGACATCCCCATCTTTAACTTTCGGTGTTAAGAGTACGAATGGGCTTTTTGTATCTGTTCAACAAAAGTTGAGTGTTCTCACCTCAAATCGGTTTAAAAGATCTTTGAGTGTCTTGAAGTCATCCAGGCAGGTAGGATGAAACATCCTGTGTTGATCCAACAGCTCGTACATAATGAAGTCCACAAAGGTGATCTATTGTAAAGAAAGATATAAATAAACAAGTTGAAAGCAAATTAAAGGCTTAAACTAGACATTAAAGCTGCAGAAAATCCATAATTTTATAAGAATAATCTGTCAAATCAATTGCATGCTCATGTTTTGGTTTTTCAACCCCCATTCTTCACATTGTTCTTTCATTCTCCAGCAACAGCAGGCAGCTTTTTTCAGGTTAAAAGGCTTGAATTAATCTATTTTATGCTGCCGACGCTGCTTAGATTTCTCAAAACAACTCCAAATGTGAATGCTAATGTGGCTTTGTGTCTCCTGGGTGTTTCAACAAGTAACATTGTATTAAAGTCACTATATCAAGCCCATATTGTCAAAACCTGAGTAATTCAGCTAGAGCTGTCCCAAACATTTATTTTTAAAACGATTAATCTAGCGATTATTTGTTTTATTAGTTGACTAATCTAATGATTAATTTAACGTTACGTGACCAAACAACAGTAACGTAGTAACTGTAACCGTCTTTGGCGGAGCAGCGTCCGTCCTCCCGCCTGTTCTACCGACTCAGACTCTCAAACAGCGTCTGTCACCGGCAAAAAACTTTAACACACTCAAGTGGTTGTGTTGATATAAATCACAGTGATGGTCTGCCCTCCCAGCCGAGACTTCAGTGAACTTTCCCCCAGAAAACAGACTCCGTCGTCACGCAGCGACCTGTTTACTGATGGTGATTATGTAATTTAGCGCAAAAAACGTAACTCTTTCACTTTCCAGGATGTTTGGTGGGTCAGGATCTCAATCACTACACATTATAAACGGTCCGCAGGTTTATATTGACAGGAGGACACCTGGGAAACACATTAAACACACCGACGTCATCATCATGACGTGTACTGTCATGCCTCTTTAGGAGCCGCAGCGCCGGCTTTCTGTGTGAATTACACGCCGGTTCGCTCTGTGTGAATGACCAACGATGGAGAATTGACGAACTGCCGCTGCGGTGTTAATGCAGCGTCTCTGTGTGAGAGAGGCTATTCTCAGCCTCTGCGGGTCCAACCACTTCCTGTTTGGGACGACGCGTTGTCCCAGCCCTAGATTCAGCTTTAAAAATTACCGAGATATGAAGCCTCCCATGTTTAAGGAGTTACATACCTTGTCACCAGCGAACCACTTCCTGTCTCCCAAGAAATCCGAGAACTGCTTCAGTGTGCCGGGCAGTGCCTCAAGGTAACCTGGCTTCATCTTGTCCTGAAGTCAGAGAGGTGACGTTGGCATTGTTTGATATGTAAAATGACAAGATCTTTGTTATTAAACCTTAAATTTAGTACTCACAAAATCAGTGTAGCACAGCCTCACAAACCCATTCCGGAAGTCCATCGACTGGTTTTCCATGATGTCCACGCGGACCTTCTCATCCTCAGTCTCTCCGCCTGTGATCACATCAGATTACTGGGACACTCATGAAATAATGACCGAGAAGAGTTTTGAAATAAGACATCCAAGGTGGATGTATCATATCCAAGACAAAATATTCAAATGTGGAATAAACACACGATACTTACACATATTGTGCTTGCGAGCGATGTATCTCATGATAGCATTGCTCTGCACAATCTTCCTGTCTCCATCCTCCAAGTAGGGCAGCTAGGGTGAGACATTGTTGAGAAATTATTTGTTGATGTTTGAAAGCCACCTGCATGACAACTTCAACTGATATTGATCTTTCAAAAAGGTCAAACTCACTTACATTGGGAAAGTCCATTCCAAGTTTCGGTTTTATATCAAACCAGCAGCTCTTGTCATAGTCTGGAGCTGGTGAGAGAACAGTGTGGGTTAAACGAGTAAGTTGGTATGTTGTAAAGGCCCTTGGGCCACTTATCTGGTTAAAATTATAATCACCAGGTAGTTACCTTCACCACAGGAGAAAAACTTGTTCTCATACTTGGTGCCGGTGTACTCCAGCAGCAGGCGGGCGGGCTGGGCGAGCTGCAGTATCCAAAATACAGGGATGACAGACAAGGTTGGTTTAAAGGTTCAGTTCAACAGTTTTCCAGTTACTTATAAAAAGGCAGTTTAATCAGCTTTTTCCTGCTCCAAAATATTGCTGTTATATCAGCCTTTAAACATCCACTATTGGTCGACCCCTACTTATGATGACTTAATTACCTCATATTCATGCAAAACAATATCGTATATGTGCGCTCATGAGGGCTTCTCCTAATCAAAAAAGAGAAAATGTCAACGTATGTCATCAGCAGACTGCTGTTGAAGTTTACACAAGTTCATCAATCTAGCTTTCAGAGCATAAAGTCTTAATAATACGTGGTAAAAAATTTAAGTCGGTTATTTAATTAATCAGATGGAAGAAAAAACAGATCACAATTTACAATATGTAAATTGTGATCTGTTTCATTGTTTAGTTTGCATAGTTTGATAGAATGTTAACCTTGACCAAACAAAATAAGCCTTTACTATATCAGGGCTCTGGTGACTTGTAGGGGGAGGGTCACATTATTTTGACCTTCCTCCTGATGATTTAGCTGAGTCATTGTAATTGATGCATATTGAAGGACTTGAAAGCAGTTGTTAGCTGCAGCCTGACCTGCGGCATTATAGTTAACCATTTAGAGACTTGACCTCTAACCCCCAATATGTTAACCGAACTCAATGCACACAGGTGTCTTTGTTTCAGCCTCGGTAAATTATTCTCATCGTGTTGCTCTTTTTCTGACGTCTCTTCCATTTGAAGGGAACGTCGCCATTTAATTTATGAGCAGATTAACGTTAAGTGAGGGAGAATGCATGTCCCTTACCACTTACCGTGACCTTACAGTCCTTAAAATCCACTGTAAAACATTGCTCTTGGATTGCAGGAGCACAATTATTCGGGGCGCATGATACTTATGGCTCAGACTCATGGAAAAGTCGTGTGTGTAAGCTAACATTAGCCGCAGAACGTTTGGTTCAGTTTTGCAGGTCGTTGCTGCCAATTATATCATTTTGAGCACGTGCACGCGGGCGTTTTGCAGTTACACAACACTTTACCGAGCGAGTCTATGTTAACACGAAAATAAAATGTGGACTTTATGAATCCAAAATTCAGTTTACGATATTTGGTAGTGGATACAAAGAGTTTGGAGGACGGCAGCATCGTCTGTGTTGCACCGGGGCGCTGGTGGAGCTTCCCCCGGCAGCCGTCAACCGCCACAGCGCCGCCAACAAAAGAAGTTCTGCTCGCTACAGCAGAGACGACAGCTAAACTCACCCCGCGGATATCCCAATAAGCCAGTTTCATCGTCATTTTGAAACACTTCCCCGATTCCAGACGGCGCTCAGAGACTTCAGCAGCTGCAGCAGATCGCTGGTGAGTGAAGGAGGAGGGAGTGAAGGTGAGGAGGGGGACTGGTGTGTATGAGACGGGGGCGGGGTGAGCCCGGCGGTCCGTCACATTCCGTGATTATGAACCGGTTCTTTTTTCTGCTCTTATGTAACCTTCAGCCGTGTGATGAGTGAACATGAATACACTGATCCGGGTAGCGATGCATCATATACAGCCGCCTTAAGACATGACATGTATATGAAAAGCCTGAAATGAAGTGACGCAAGTCTTTTCCATGAACCACAATGGAAGCTACAGTTTGACTGTACTACAAGGATTAATGCAGGGCCTCACCCATGCTTAAGCTATATGAAAGCGTTGTAGATTTTTTGCAGGAGTTTGTGCAATGATTCACTTCCACACCCAAATAAATAGATCGGTGTGACCTTTGTAATGGAGAAAGCATCATCTCAGGATCCGGTGGCTGGCTTTCTCTGGAGCATGCTAACATCAGTGGAGTCCAGATCAGTCGACATGTACAATCTGTTATTTCTTCTCATTCTGTGTAGAGCGTTTTAGTACATTTTTTAAATGTATTT
Organism: Spondyliosoma cantharus; assembly: GCA_900302685.1. Lineage (NCBI taxonomy): Eukaryota > Metazoa > Chordata > Actinopteri > Spariformes > Sparidae > Spondyliosoma > Spondyliosoma cantharus. The sequence goes on along the minus strand of OMLP01039998.1, from coordinate 13,040 downwards.
TCTTTTAAACTAAATTTGTTGCATCTTTAAGAGTTGAAAGCTCTGCAAAGATCAGGTGTGTGGCCCTTGAGATTATTTTGTGCCAGTACAATACCATTAGTAAGGGCTCATTTTGTCAGCCATCAACTATCGAATCATGTTTTGATTGTTGATTTCATTGAAATAAAAACAGTTGAACCTCAAGTAGTGATAGATCAGCTATTTAGTCTTACTTATAATGAAAAAAAAAACTTTTTATAAATGTAATTAATTCTCAAAATGTTTTGATGGGTCATCTAATCGACTCTTAGATTAATCATTTTTTTCAGACATACTGCACAAAAAAACTCCAATCATATTATACTGTTTGCTTATTATTATTATTATTATTATTATTATTTTATTTTGAAAAGATACATGTCTTTAATCAAGCTGAATTCTGTGTGAACTTTCTGCTCACTTTGACCAGTATTGGAGAGTAATGACCCGAATGTGGACCCACACACACACGCACACAATGCACTCTTTGTTTCACTTCTTTTACTCACTCCCACACATTTCCACACAACCCCTGATTGTGAACAGCTAAAACTCAAGAAGACCTTCCTTGTCTCAACACGTTATAAATATTTAGATTTCCGTTGTTTTTGTCACCTGCTGTTTTCATTTTCAGAGGCATGTATCTCCTGTCTGTGATGTACAAACCGCAGCAAGGCCAGCACGCCACTGTGAACAACATTTATTTTTCTGAGACACAAAAGTCGTTAAATAATATTTCACAAACAGCACATCTCTGGGAGGAACACACAGTGCTTTTGAATAACAACACGCAGCTCCACAGATAACATCAGGACCCAAGCTGAAGGCAGGACTTTGAAAAGGGTTTGTCAAGTTCATCAACTTTAATTTCTTTAAAAATATGTTGAGGTCATCATGAATTTGGCACTGGTTGAACTTGTGTGTGGAGTGAGAGGAAACAGATCATGCATTATTCACTGTACTATGAATCAGAAATGTACGTATTTTAAATATCTGTGTGTAACGGACAGATGGTATCAGACTGTCAGCAGACACAATGTCACAAAATAAGTTGTAATAAGATGACAACCGAGAAGCATTACTGCACACCAGGAACAAATATTGATATGCCTTCATGCAACCCTACTGAATCACTGTAAAGACTGTAAAAATAGCAAGAATATGACAGGGAGCAGCTGTGGGAAATATGCTGTTAATATCTTCAATCAGCAGTTGCAGGAATACAGATTTTTCTGGCAGTCAGTGAGGTATGTTCAATGAGGTATTGTTCTGTGGACGATGACGCCGAAAATGTCAACCAAAAAGCCAAATATTCATGCAGTGTTTCTAATTTGACTGTTAATATTCTTGTATCACATGTTAAACACATTTTGCAGCAAAATGTTACATTTGCTACGTTGTCAGGGCCGTAGCCAGGATTTTAGAGATACTAAGGTCATCACCCCCTCCCCCAGAAAGATATTTTATGGTTCGGATTTTTCAAAGTCTTACTCTTTCACCCCCCAAAATTAAGTGGTTTGAAAGTTTTCTCCACACTTCACATTTCTTAATTTTTTGCACTCAAAATCAACAAATGTATATAAAGTATGCAGATTAGAAATACTGTAATAAACCAAATAAAATATCCACGTCTATGTTTTTATCTGTAGAATGTAAATTCCCTCAAAGCCACTAAAACCCTTAAATTAACACAAAAGATATCAAAAACATGACCTCAGTGTCCTCAGTGGTGGCTACAGCCCCACACATAATTAAAAGGTTCTTTAACTTGTCCGAATTGTCTCTCATTTAAATCGATCAGTGTAGCATCCAGTTAAAACGTTTTATTAATGGGATGAATCTCGAATGTCAGTATTATTCAATGCTTGGTACAGGAAATACAGACTTTGTACAGAAACTCTCACAAAATTTAGTCAGAAACCATGAAAATATAATAATTTTCAAATAAATAGATCAAGAGACATTGTGAAATCACCATGACAAATTACACAAAGAATGACTCTAAAGGAAGGGAACATGTTGGGTACACAGATAGCAGGTCCTCTCTCATACAGTCACCGTAGCAACTTTCATAATTTCTTCTTGAAACAAAGCTTTTCTCTTTTCATACATGTGATATGTTGATATGCAAATCTGTAAAAGTCCTGATATGAAAACAGGGAATGTAGTGAAATCAGTTTGTGTTGTGCCTCATGTTTCACTTCTCTCCCTGCACAGCTCCCATACACAGACTACCCTCCTCCTCGATGGTCTCCAGCTCATCTGTTCGAATGGCCTGTGTGATTAAATTCAGCTCCTCACACATGGTCTCATACCGGTATGCCACACGGATGTCAGGAACGTTGGTGCGCCTGATGTCGTTCCCCTCCTGCCCCTCCTTGATGTACTTAGAGCCGAGCCAGGAGCTCTTCACCTGATACAGAAGAAGAACATTAAACCCTCTGCAGAACAATAGACTAAGGAGGGAGTGGTGGAGTTGTAGACAGTAAAATTCTTTATCGTGCAATAAAGATTATTGATACCTTATGAGAGAACCCGCTCATAACCACACTGTTTCTGGCTAGCTCACACATGTCACAGGAGCTCAACTTCCACACCTGAGCAGCAATGCTGTACTCCTCCATCAACGGCTCCTACACAGAGCAAACAAACATATATCAAGGTTATACAGGAGGGTTTTTGAATATGATGTAGCATTCTTTGCTAAATCTTACTCGGTTGATTAAAAGGTTAATTTGAACTGTTGTTTTACACATAATAAATCTACATTCATATCATTTTTAATTATAATTACATGTGATTTGAATGACTCAAAATCATATTTAATTATAATCACCCCCTTTGTGTATTAGTATTAGCGGCATAATAATCTCTTCTCTAGCCTTATCTAGTAATGTTTTTGAAAACATGGCTCCAATCTAGACGTTAATTTTGACTCAGAAATTATCTTTGATGATCAGCTGACTGAAATGTTGCAGTCCTGCTTTTCTCAACTAGCAGGTTGTTCCTCTCCTCAGTACACTAAAAAAGGTCACTCATTCTTTCATCTTTTCGAGACTTGAATATTAATGCACTTAATTCTGGTATCAGCATGTGAAACATCCAGAGGGTGCAGCTTATCCAAAACGCTGCTGCCAGGCTTTCACCACAGAGAGAAGCCACCACATTACACTAATCCTTGCTGCCCTTCAATGGTCACATGAGAGGTTTAGAACCGATCTTAAACATTTTATTGCTTGTTTTTAAAAGCTTGAATGTTCTGCTTGAGATCCTCTAACAGGGCCCTGCTAAAGGCTCCAAACTTGAATTTGCCCTGGGTCTTATTTGCTTTAATTATATGTGTGTTGTAAAGCTTTTTGTGACTTTGTTTTTGAAAGGTGCTATGTGAATAACGTTATTATTACATGTGCTATGGCTCTGCCAAATGTTTAATGATTAACTTTTTGTAGTTTAAAGTGGCTGATTTGGCAGCAGGTGACAGCAGGTGCATTTTACTGATACAGGTCCCAGAGTTCTGTTAAAATAAGAAGCGTATGCTGGCAACAAACACCCTTTGAATGGCTACTTTGTCAGAAAACTGAAGACAAACCTGCGTATCTTTACTGCACACCAAAAAAAACAAAAACGTGGGCTGAGAGGATCAATAATCACACATTGTGTTATTAAGGAGATGGTCAACAATGTTGTCCAGGCAATAAAGCTAAACCTTTGATCAAATGTTGTCTTTTGTCCAGTGCATACATGCATCATTTCCTGTGAATGAATATTACCATCTAGATAAGCAATAATAAATAAATGGCAACAATAAATTGTAGCAAAAAGGCGTTTGATGTTGAGGAAGTCTTTCAATCTAACCAAATTCAGTGTTGGAAATGTGCCTCCTCTTGGTCCCTAATCCTAAGTCTTCTGATCCTTTGTGTCAAGGACCTATCAAGTGTCTAATCAATGCTTTAATATTTTTTCTTTCTAGTTGTTTTTTACTGTTTTATGACACAATAAACATGAGTCAGTCAGCTCCACTGTATGATTATACGTAGGAGTTTTTAGTCACATAATAGTAATCAGTGCTTTATTGAAGACAGGTGTGCAGAAGCTAATTAAACCCCTAGACGCAGTTAAAACTGTAGACTACTGACATTAATTACAATATAATCATGCAGCATGTGTGAAGAGTAAAAGTCAAAAGTCAAACACTCTATCCCTTAGTGCAATTATTACAGCATTTATCCTATACCATGTTTGTTATTTTAAAACATTAGAGAATAAACAACAAACTGTCAGAAAATCTAATGTTACAAACGTTTGCTTTGCTGTGTACACTGACCTTGGTGAAGTGAAACTGCAGAGGGTCGTCCGTGGACAGAGAGACCATGAGGCCCCTGGACAGGTACTCTGGCAGAGGGTTGCGATGGTAGCTGAGGAACAGGCTGTTATTACTGAGAGGAGACATGGCGATGCCTATCTGGGCCAAGTAGTACAGATACTGCAACACTGGAGCCTGCAGGGACACAAGGCATGATATCAATCGAAGCACTCAGAGTAGAATAATACTGCAGACTGGATTTTCCATTATTAACTGAAGTATGACTCAGCTGGACAAACAAAAGTCGGATGAACTGAGGCCTTGTACCATTTTCTGTTTTTCATAAATTCATAATGTCCTCACAAACTCTTGGTCTGATCAGCTGCTTCATGTTACACACAGAGGAGGGTTTTTATGATATTGAGGTCACACCTTCCTGAGCAGCAGCCCGTGGGAGATGTTCTCTGACAGCATGAAACCAGACACCAGGTGATGGATCGGCCCGGCCTCCCCACAATGAGGACGAAGGACAAGCGTGTGAAACCCCCGCTGCCTGGAACAAAAAAAGACGCAGCTGCCAGGTAGGTAACTTCAACAAATTAAAAGGGAGGTTACACTCACTTTCAGCTTTGTTTGGGGTATTATGTAAACAAAGAGTGAATCAAATATAAAAGAGACGACAGAGAAAGACCGAAGGATGATTCCCTGAGGATAAGAGGCTGTATTCTGTTTTGTTATCATTTGTACTAAAGTAATACAACGCTAATATGAATACAGAAATGTAAAAATGCATGTACATGCATTGACAAACTACTTGTCTCATGGTTTACTTTTTTGGTTTAGTCTTTTTGGTTTTATTTTGTAGGTTATATCCTTGTGTCATGACTTGTCTTTATGCATAAATGTGAAAGTATAATAGATGCATACTTCTAATGATCTTGGAATATAAATGTACTGCTAGTATTTCTTGCAAACAGGTAAAACATAGAATCAGGGAGTGATTGCATTCACAAAAAGCAGATAATTGTAGTCACTTGGACTGAGGTGTAGTCTTGTACCTGCGCAGGTGATTCAGCACCGTCATGTTTGCATACATGTAGTAGAGGTAGTAGGAATAGGGCGGGTTGTCCTCCTCCGTCCAGTTGACTGGCAGTGGACTGTCCAGGTTGAAGATATGTTGCTCTGGTTTTGACTCGTCATCCACACTGTCGAAACCCACCACCTGTGTGAGAGAGAGAGACACAAGCTAGATGAAACCCTGGGATGTCTGGCTAAATGTGAAAAATATAAATTCATGACTCCACAGTAAAGAGTTCGCACATGCTGAAGGAAGAGGTGCAGCTCTGGGTGGCTGCTGGGGTCGACTGTAACCTCGAACAGAGGCATGAAGACATTCGCCAACATTTCTTCAAAGTTACACAGCTGCTTCTTCGTGTGGTAGACGTCACTGAGAGGAAAATAAGAGATGTCAGTTGTGTGATTATGGTAATGTTATCTTTCTAGTGCACATCCCCTCTTTCAGTATATTACATTAGTAAATGTAGCGTCAATCTTCCAACCACTGGGGTTACTCACAATAGTCGAGGCACTTGCACGAGCCAGCGCACATTATTTGAGTAGACGCCATGTTTGACGGCCCACTTGGCCAGTTTGTCCCACTCATCTCTGGAGCGGCCGTAGATCGACAGCCTGAGCTCCACGTTCTGGTACTTGCTCTCCTCGAGGTCGGCCATCACCTCCTGAGAAGCAGTGACACAAGTAGTCAGCAGAGGGCGCCTGCGCCTCACACGGTCATTATGCAGGTATCAGTGGTAATGACAGCATTAAAGGTGCAAGTGAGCACCTTAATAATGTGACCGAAGTATTTTCCCTCGATGTAGTTGTCTGTTTTGATGAAGATCTCTCTCAGGATGGACTCACCGATGGGATTGTATTTGGCGTTGAACTTGTCAAAGCGATGAAAAGTGTTGCGGTCCTGCAAAGAGAGTTGAAACAGTGTCACTGTGATTCAAACAATTGCTAATTAACTGGTGCTGAACCATGAATGTCATTCCAACATCATTAACAAGACCATCATGGGCGTTACTCACTGCGTGCATGTCCAGGGTGTCCACACTCAGGTCAAAGGCGGTCAGGTTCATGGTCTCAAACACCTCCATCAGGGTCTGACCTTTGCCTCTTTCCACATGCACAATCTCCTTAGGATACTTCTTCATCGCCCTTTTGATGAAACGCAGAAGGTGCTTCTGGTTCATGCAGGACGAAGCATGAATGTGTGTGTCAACCTGCAAAAAACATTCAGCGAAAAAGGGACAGAAAATAAAATATAATTATTTGTTACTCTGGTTCGTAACAAATAACTGTGATAAGGCTCAGGAGGAACAGCGCTCAAGTTCACCTTACGGATATTGTAAAAGTCTCGATGTGGGACTTTTTTCTGTGCTGCCAGCTCTTTCATCTCATTCAGCAGGATGTGCATCTGAAACTTGGAGCTAAGATACTGCAGACGACGGTAACAGAAGGACTTTCTGTGGCAAAGGGAAACAAAGGCTTCGTTCACACTGCAAGCCTGAGTACTCAGATCAGACTTTTTTGTTTTGCTCTTCACGTTACTTTTCAATGTGGCCAACATCAGATTCCAGTGTGAACTGGTCAGGATTCTGAACAACAACATGTCATACAACGTCACAAACAGCACGCTGAAATATTTACTAACAGATGAGGTTAAATTAATTCTGATTTTCTATTATGCAATATTTTATGACCTCTTGTGATGCCCCCATTTACACTGCTTAAAATGTTTAAGACATGTTGCATAAAAACATGTTTTTTTCTTATCTGAGACCACAGAAGTCAGTGTTAACAGTTTCATTCATAAGCTGATGTGCAGTGGAAGCCAGCAAATTTATGAGCAGATGATAATGAGGAGGATGAGAAGGAGAGACAATTTTTTAGTTATGGCACATTCTTGAGCAATAGTACAAGTATCATATCTTATTTATAAACACATTAAAAAGGTCAGATTCTATGAGATCTGCGCTGTTCACACTGTTACCGAACAACCCGATCTGATATAAATATGAACAAAAAAAGATGATCAATCAAAATCAGAAGATCAGATTTATAATGAAAGTAATGGGTGATTTTTGATATAGTCTGAAGAAGTAAATGTTTTTGTAAGGATTAAGATGTAGTTAATGAGGTAGCAGAGACGGGGTAGGATAAAACAAGTGTAAATTTAAGAGCTTTTTTTTTTTCATTTTTTTCTGTTTTCATTTTGTTATTCTTAACTTTTTTTTTTTGGAAAGCTTTTATTATATTGTTTGTTTTCTTTTGTTTTGTTGTGTCAAAAAAAGTCAATCAAATCGATCAACATACACACTTTTCTGTACTCAGAACTTACACTGGACCGTTGATTATGAGGGCCATCATGACGTTCATATCAGCGATGTACTCCTGCAGGTCTGGATACGGCAGATCCAGCTCTGTGCTCCTGTTAGCAACATCAAAAGTTAAATAGGAAACTCTGCTGCTGACAAAATGATTAAAAACAGACAGGAATCCTTCCACACCGAGGACTACAAGATAAAGCATGCGTACACTGAGTGATCCATCATACAAATCTCACTTTTCCATAGTGTTCCTCGTCGTGTACACATGCATGACACCATCCACCATCTTGCAGCCGTAACCCATGTCGGGGGGCATGCTGGCAGGGTCCAGGTTCTCATACGGGTGTGTTTCAGAAACAGGTGGGTGCATTGTGGCATCTGAGAGGAGACAGGACGTCACACTGTGTCATGGCTCTGAGTGAGGTGGGAACACACATGCAGCTAACATCTGATCTGAACAGCCTGAACGTTGTGACAGCCGGTTCAGGGAAGTGGGACAGATGGGTGGAGAAGTCTGTGGATGTCTTAATGTGAGACTGACACTGGACACTGACTTATATTACCATGTTAACATAAGATTACTGATTCTTTCTGAGTGCAGCTGAGGTGGAATAGAATAAGATGCAAAATACTGTCCTTTTTATACATTTTTATATTGATGACTTTTCAATTTAGAAATGTTATTGCTGTTTTTTACTTTAATCATACAATATCCATTACATGTCAGAATCATAAAGTTATTTTTTCCCTGTTTTTTTTGCTATTTTTTTCTGGTGTGCCTGAAATTTAGCTGCTTTGAACAATTGAGGTTATCACAGTGCCTTGTTGCTTGTAATTTAAATGAAGAAAAACATTTAATTTGCACAGTTCATTCCTGTTTACATCATTTACATAATATGTTTTAATTTTTGAAATTAATTTAAAATGCACCGAAATTCTGTGCTGGTTCATCTAAATGAAAAAAATTAGTGCAGCAGCGCAGCCAGTGTGAAAAATTAATCTGGAGCCCTGTTTCTTACACCAAGTGCCCAACTGTCACGGCACCAAAGGTACACGTGCAGCGGTCAAACTTCATTACATTTAATTTTATTACAAAACATCAGGTTATTTTGCAGCCTGGTCATAAGCAAGTTGTTCTGCCCTCTCATCCAAGCTTGACAGAGAAAATCTGCTACAAAAACGCCACATCTCAAGTTTTTCAGAATCAACCAGCCAAAAGAAATCAGCAGAAATGGGGGACATGTAAGTATGTTCAGGCGTACAGCGTTTACCTGCTGTGGCTGTGGTCTCTGGGATCTCCTCCTCATAGATATCCAGGTCCAGAGGTCTCTCACTCAGCTCCTGCAGGTACCGAGCGGTGGTCCTGCAGAAGCTCTGCAGCGACAGGCCCATGTATTTCTGTCTGATGAACAGAGCTTTCACCACACACTTGGCGGCATCCAACAGATCTGTGAACGGAACCTGGACGGAAGAATAATAGAATGAAAGGGAATAAAGATAAGGAGGTAACAAAAAAGACGGAGGAGGTGTCATTTCATTTAGAAAACAACATAAAAAAAAAAAACTTATGTGTGAAGAACTTTTCCTAAGAAATACATTCTTTTCTAATCTGGTGACTTACCCCACATTGCTCCTCTCCAGAAATACTGACTCTCTGGTACTCTCTCTCTGGAATTGGCTCTCTCTCCTGCAGGTCGGGAGCTTGGCTCTGTTCCTTCATGTATCTATTGATAGATTGACACTTTTTTTGCATTCTGGTAGATTGAAATATACACGTGTGTTGATTTTAGAGAAGGTCTGAGAGCTGAAATGTCATCTGAATGAAAGAGACACTTTATTCCTACTATCAAGTCAACATCCAGTGATCAGTACCTCAGTACATCCCTTGGTATGTGTTACTCTTCCATCATATAGTTTAAGATACACACTGAATGAATAGAGACATCACAGTTGCCTACAGGCAGGAGAAGCACTCACTCAAGATCTGTTGCACTGTCAGTCTTCATGAACTCCTGTTTGGCACGCAAGAGGATGTCGGGTTCGTACCTGCGCACAGAGAGGTTGAGCTCACTTTGGGGATCATGATCAGTCACATGTGTTTGTGTACCAACCCTACTCCCTGCACTTACTTGACATCCTGGCTGATCTGTCGCTCGAGGCGCTGACGTCTCTCCTCCAGCTGTTCGATGGGGCTGTCCTCTGGAAATTCATAGGGGGCGCTGCGCATCTCCCTCTCCGCCAGAGTGCGGGAGAACAGCTCCTTCACAGAGACACAGATGAAGTTAAATACATTTGTATTCATATTGTTAATAACAAGATGCAATTACTGAGCACTAACCTCAGCAATCTCTTTGTACTTCCCGTCCATGGATGTACGCAGGTCAATGGACTGTTTCAATGCCACTGGGATGCCAGGCAAGGAATGCTGGGAAGTGAGGAGGTGGCGAGGACCACGGAGATCAACTAGAGATAGGGAGGGAGAGAAATCTTAAAATGAAGGAATAAACTATGCATCTTATGAGGTACTATAGAAAGGCTTATTTTGACACACCACAGCAACTAATTATCAGTTTCTCTTTTAACAGCTGTATCCTAGCTGTCAATCAGCTGAAAATAGCTTCTCATTTTACCTATCATGGAAAAAAGTGGGCTAGACATAAATATGAATCAGCTAAAGTCCTCCTCCTTTATGATTTGTCGTTGCTTCAACATATAATGAATTCACAGTGGTTGAAACCGTCTGCAGAAGCTTGTTGTTCCTCTGTCAGTGGGCCTTCAGAGGTCTGAGCTCAGCGGCTGTTTGTGCCTCAAGACACAATGGACCATTCAGGTGGAGAGCCCATCAGCACATACACCGGCTAATACCCTCCATTGTTGCCATTGCACAAGACTCACAAGTTTTATACAAACCCAGTTGTCATGGACAGGCGAGTAAGGAAAAACGAGGGGGATGGTCAATGAAAAAAGACTCGGGGAGGAGAGTGGCTGGGAGTGGATGCAGAGACTGTGACAATGTCTTCACCTGCTGTGTTGCCTCTTCCCCAGGGTGTATATTTAGCACTCTGTCTGCAATGATATTAATCTTGCCCCTCGAAACTACGCACCTGCCACTGAAATATTCATCATCCTGCTGAATATTTCATCCTGTGAGTGGTAGAGTGTCAGCAGCCCTGTTGTCTGTCAGTATTTATAAACCATACACACAAGAGGAAGGTCACAGAGGCCTTACTGTGTGATACCTGCACTCTGTGTTGTCTTTGTACCACAACGTCCCATTTAAATTATGACTGACTTATTTAACAAAGCGTGTCTGAGTCTGTCGGCTCTATGGGGACAGTAAAGGAGACCAGAGAGGCCAATTAACTGGGTCAATTAGGACTTCACAAAAAGCTTCATTAATGGCATGAAAACACTTGGAGAGGCAGACAGAACCGTAGCTATGAGGAGAGAAGACAGATTTATCATTGCCCAGACCACAACTTACAACCACGTGTTAAACTCCTTCAGCTTAACACCCTCCAATCAACACATCCCACTCGACACGCTGAGCAAGTTTGTCTGCACCACGAGGTCACCAACATCAAAAACATACACTAGTATCAGGGAGTGAGATACAGAGCGAAACTTCTCCAGTGTGTAAATATTCAACTGGGCTTTGACCTACGAAAGGCTGAAGAGTTGAGCTCCAACAATGAGCTCTGAGTATAAATATAATATGGCATTAGTATTAAAGTTTTTAGTTTGAGTATTTTCTCACTGACAGGCTCCACTGCAAATTCTACATGCTCATTCTGCCCAAAAAATGGTAAATTAATGCTATTCTGCCTTCTGTGTGTAATAAGCCAGTGCCACACTGAACGAAATAAAGTTGTATTTTTCAACATTTACAGACATTTGGTTTAGTTTGAACCATTTTGCAGGAGCACATAAACTAGAATTACATAACTTCTTCAATAAAAGAGTCAAATTTAGCACTTTAGTCCTGACTCAAATAATTCTAAGTTAGACTAATCTAAAAGGGAAAGTCTATCAAAAATTTAAATGCAAACAAATATTGTGTTATCTACACAATATAATGAAAAAAATCTCTGCTTGGCATATTTGTCCATATAAATAAGAAATAAGATCATTGTAAGTAACTCCCCTTTATCCTGGTTCATGCTTAAATCAACAAAAAGAAAACTGCTCTGATGCCAAACAAAGTGGAGCCACAGACAGATGCTCCTCTGCTGATAGGAAGGAGCACGTCTGTGTAACATAGTGGCCGGCTAAGATGTCATCTCTGCTGTCCGTTCGGGGCATATCAGTTTGTCGTGATTGGAGTGGACGCTGGTGTGGAGGGCAGGAGGTGACCAGCGGCAAAGACATCCATGCTGGGCCACAGTAAAGCCGAGCCTAGCCAAGCCTGCCGGGCCGGGAGCTAATCCCCTAATGGCTGCTATATTTGGATCGGTAGCATCTATGGTTACATAACAACTCATCCCCCATTGCATTGTTGAAGAGCAAACCACTCAGATATTATACTTCACTTGAACATATACTACATACTCTGGTCGGCTGAGGCTTTTATTGATCTAATGGGTGCCGGAGGGCTTAAGACGATATAAGGTTCTTCAGGCGTCTAATATAAAAACAATCAAAGAGGATAGTTTCACTGAGCCTCAAAACAAGGTCAAATAGTATCATCTTGCTGAGAGACTTCCACTGCATGCATATTTCAACAGCAATAAAGAATCCTAACTCCAGTCTAACTCAAACCAGATGAAAAGCTCCTCAGGGATGAGATGGTGGAAGTGGAAATTCATCAGAGGTCAGAGGTCAAGAGACTTCCCGTTGAACTTTATCTACAGTAGTGCTTATTTGTTTTCTCGCCTTGGTAAGATAACAAGTCATAAATTCTCAGAAACAGACAGAATCAGAATGAGCTATAAAACAATTGTGAATGATTATTACATGAAAATACCAAGAGGTTCCCTTTCATTTACCAGCTCTCTCTGTTTTCTACCACCAGGCCGGTCATGCATCATCAGCCTCTGTCTACCTGCTCCCATTGACTATGCAGATTTGGTATTCAGCCCACAAGAAATGCCAGTGACTCACAGCCTCTGTGGCAGATGTCTCACAGTGAAAATCAAACACACTCATAGCTCACATGTGTCAGTGCTGCTGAGAAAGCAGGAATTTCAGGGAAAAGACGAATATAAACAATGTCGAGCTGGAGGTTCGGTCGGATAAGTCTTTATTCATACCTGGTGTCGTCTGAATTTTTTCAACACTAGCATTGATACAGAATCCCAGTGCAAATACCAATGCCATATTTTTTTTAA
>OMLP01039997.1:0-45950 GCA_900302685.1 Spondyliosoma cantharus | reverse complement strand
CTAGCCCGCTTTTTCCCTCGTGGGGTTGCGGTGATGTTGTTGTCCCCCTTTTTCAGGGGGATTACTGGAGCCTATCCCAGTTGACTCGTTGGGCGAAGGCCAGGGTACACCCTGAATGAGTCGCCAGCTCATTGCAGGACCCTTACTGATGGCAGAGGCTAGTCACACACATCAGGAGCAGTTTTGGGGTTCAGTATCTTGCTCAAGGATAATCCGGCATGTAGCTCAGTCCCGCCCAGGGGAGCCTGGAATCGAACCTGTGACCTTCCTATCACTGATCGAACGGCTCTACCCACTGAGCTACAAGTAGTAAAACTCACTTTTTGAAAAAAAATGTACTTATGACTCAAAAGTACATGTAAAAAATTACATATTCACATTAATCTGTGTGTTGACCAATTATTTTATCCAATATTCAGCTTTTTTCTGATTATCAGAATAAGTGTCTAAAAAATCTTATGCCAAATAAAATGTGCTTATTTATAAATCTGCTACTTTGGCAAGGTAACTTTACTAAAGTCTCAAATAAATACGGTGGAGTGAAAGTACAATATTTCCCTTCAAAATATAGTGGAGTAAATAATTATAAAGTAGCAGTACCTTTAAAATTGTACTGAGTACATCTGCTTAGCTGTGTTCCATCATTGTATAACAGTGCAACTAAAGATTATTTGTGTCGATTTATCTGTTGACTATTTTCTCAACTAATAAATTAGTTGTTTGGTCTGTAAAATATAAGAAAATGATGCAAAATGCCAATCAGTGGTTGACAAAGCTCAGGATGAGGTCCTCAAATGTTTAGTTTTGTCTGTGACTCAGAGATACTCAGTTTACTGTCATAGAAAAGTAAAGACAACAGACAATATTCAGATTTAAGAAGCTGAAATCTGAGAAGTTTTTCATTGAAAATGACTCAAGTCATTCAATTATCAGATCATTTGGTGATTAGTTCAAATATGCCCTATCTAAGTATTTGCCTCCTGTCCAATTCAAACTCAAAACAAACAGGGGGCTGTATACCACATGCTACAGGTTAACAGCTAACTGCTGCCAACAGCTAGTTAGCTCAGTTAGCCATTCATCTAGTGGTTTGAACTGGGACCTTGGAGCACCAGGGGAGTCTGCGGTGTTTGCACTTCAAGCAAAGGGGCTTCATCACAAAAAAAGTATAGATGTCACTAGACGACTGTCAACAGTTTATTATCGATCATCAAACTATAATTCCAATCACAGGGTCGTGCAGATGCTGTACACCAGAGCTGCAGTGTAAACAAAAGCTGCTAAATAAGAGTCACAGTTTATTTTTGAGTTTCCAAGCCAGATAGATCAGGAGGAGCTGCTGTGAAGAAACCACAGCACAAACACTGAACACTTCTCCACTGGGGCTCAGTGCATGACATGTCACACCTCAGTGAGAAGACTTACTGCTGCGTTACATAACCCACAGGGACACAGTCATCACCGACCATATGTCTCAGAGACTGAGTACTCTCTGTGCTTATGGTGTAGTGTCACAGATTTATTGGTGTGGACAATGACGCTGCTTTCTCATTCATAAACCGAGTCTTGTCCACATAATAAAAATGGCAGAGGCCTTGTTGGGTGGACATATGAATTATGTGCTCCTGTTAGGAAAAGTCTAGTCTTTTCGTTTCTGTCTCCACAGCAACACTCTCCTGAGGCTGACCAAGGACAGGTGCTTCAGACAGGATGTGATGGTTTCGTCTTTTATGTGGGGATCAATAACGTAATATCCACAACCTGCACCTAATGGGTGAGGTGTTTGGTGTTGGAGGAAAAATAATGGAGATGATGTCATGCGGCCTCTGCACCAGCTGGTTCATCAATGTCTGTTATTATCTGCCTTTATCAGAAACATACACGTCTGTCTGGCTTTCTCCAGGACTTCTTATTGAATCAACACTCTACTGGCCTGTGAGCGTGTTATTACCCATGAAACATGGTCATTAATGCTCAGGTTGTAAAAATCAGAGAAATCCTAATGCATGATGTTCTCTTTTTGGGAGTTTTAGGGTCATCCTGGAGGGGTCTGGGACCCTGACCATCAGTGGTCTGATGTTACATCAAATAGACATTTCCAACATATTTACTACTTTATCATATCTATTTTTAATCAAATAACTCATTTCAATTGTGTGACTGAATAAACTACATAAAAAGATAAATATTTCTGAGTTTGTATTATTACTTATTAACACTGAGTTTGAATTTCATCTCCAAATCTACACAGTGCCCATCTAAATGGCAGCTATCCCCTCTGCCTAAGTAAAAAAAATTCACAGCATGAATACATTAATATTTGTCATTTCTAAACTTGAACTGCTGGACACAAGTTGTCTGCTATTGAAACTGAAAATGTTTTTCTAGGTTTAAGTGCCGTGGAGTCCCACATGACACTTGTGTAAGTTGCAGTTTGGACCTCGACTGCCTCTAAAGTCACAGTGATTTCAAAAGATCACACTGTTGAATACACGTGTTAAACTTTCCCCCTTCAGCAGATGGATGTGAAAACAGCCTCCTAGTGTCAAACTCAGCACATACACCAATCTGCACAGTGAAGCTCAAACCTCGAAGAGAAGCAAAACAAGTCGCTTCAAAAAAAAGATTAGTTGAATTAGACTTGTATTTTACCGTTTTAAAAGGCACTGCAAAATAATCACTTGAAGGTCCTCTCAGAAGATTTCACATAAAGCCTTGTGAAGTCGGAATGAACGGGGAACAACTTTGGCAGTTTACCAGTTCATAACATCCAGCCCTCAGGGATCAGAGGTAATTAGCAACAACATCGCAGGTATTGAATTTGAAACCCGATCTAAATAACAATGGTAGCAACATATTGGATACACAATCTTGCAAAGACAAACACCTTTCCCTCCTTCTCTTTTTAAAAGCTGGTGTTAAGATGTTCAATTTGGGGTGTCCATAGTTTTCTGTAGCAGCAGCCTCATAAAACCCTCAGAGAGTTTAACAATAATCCTAAACCTAAATGCTCCTGATCAGACAAAATACAGCCTGTGTCTGCGGCTCCATGAGAGACACCCTCCATGTTTATCTGGGTCAGAGGGCCAAAACCAGGAAGCTGTAACTGCAGAATGATCTGCGATTAATGGAGATGAGTCCGATAGCCGATGACTGTCCAGGGATTATCTCAGAGCAGGGCTGAGTAGTAACACTGAGTGGCAGCACTGGCTAGTATAAACTTTCTCTGGCCTCTGGTGAGCCCTCTCACTTCACACAACCGTGTTCTCTATATATCTTTAGTAGCAAGATGGTGAATAATGTTATATGTATGTATGTATGTATGCATGCATGTGTGCGTGTGCGTGCGACATATTACAGCCTTCTGTGCTTTTATAATAAAATGTAATTAAATTGTATGCCACAGACATATTTAACTCACTATATGAAATACAGAAAAAATACTCCAGGGATGTGGAAGAAATTGAAATGGATTAACACACACATAAAGAGTGAGAGGCAGGAGCAGACCTGGCAGCTCTTTATCTCCCTCTGCAGGATACCAGCCCTGAAATAATCCAGCTTTCATTTTCAGAGCAGCGTCTTAATCTGTCTTTACCACTCCCTGCTCTGTTGTACCTGTTGAAGAGAATGATGACATTTGTACTAAATTAAGAAACAGACGTGCATCTTTGGTAGTTTTTAAAAACGTTCGGTATATTTTTTTTGGCAATCAAAAAGATGAAAACAGCCATGGCAGCCATGTTGTTTTTATGTTCCATCTGACAAAAATGCAACACAACAAGGAGAGCTGGGTGTAGAGAAGGCACACAAACTACAGTATGTCCCCAGATGAAAATCAATAGCTATTCATCTAATTCCGGGCATTGTGATGTGACAGCACATCCGGGAGAAGCAATGAGTTTTCACCCTCACACTAATACACCCTTCTTGATAAAACCAAGGTGCATCAGATGAGAGGGCAACATTAAACTTCTCCAACTGTTGGTTAGCAATTTATGAAGGGTAGAGAAGAAATTTAATTGGCCAGTAAAAGGCTATTAAAACTGCAATAAACCCAACCTTCAAGAAAATGAGAGAAAGGAACTACACAAGCAAATTAGCAAAGTTGTTACCAGCCTCGCCGCCATCTTTCATGTGGACAAACAGCAGGGTTTCATAGAACAGTTTGACATTCTGGGAAATTGCTTAAAAGACTGATAGCACTCTATTATCAGTCCGTTAAATATAATGCTGCAGCTGGTTAGCTTAGCGTATGGCCTAGAAACCAGGGGAAATTAGCTAGACTGGCCATGTCCAAAAGTAAGAAAATTTTCCTGCAAGTATCTCACTTAAAGATCACTAATTATCATATTTGCTTAATTTCTAAAGTTAAGTTAAAACAAACAAACAGACAAACAATAAAGGACAAGTTTGCAGTGTTCATATTTTAAAACTTCACTAAAAATATAGCCAGAAAATAACAGTTTTAATGTTATGGTGTCCATCTGTTTTGTTACATGGCATATTTATCATGCTAACCAGCTAGCCCAGCTATGCTAGTAGTAAGACCATCAAACAGTCCAGTTGGCTAGCTGCATGCCTAACTGAGCTAACTAGCTAATGGCGCTTCAACTGACAGCAGATAGGGTTACTTTAGTGAAATTCTACCCCCTATTTGTTGAGGCTGGACTCAACAGTTGGCCAGTATTTACATATTGCATCTTTAAGGTGAAAGTGATAGGCTAGCGGTTTCCCACCGTCTACAGTCTTTATGCTATGCTAAGCTAAGCAACTGATGGGTGTAGCCTTGTATTTAAAAGTTTGACATTAGAGTGATATTGATCTTCTCACCAAAATCTTGCCAAGAAATCAAATTAACTTGTTTCCCAAAATGTCGGAATCTTCCTTTAAGTAGCAGATTAACGTATTAGTGAACACCCATGTTAAAGTTAACATGAAAAAAAAAAAAATATATAGAATTCAGACTAATAAGTGAAATGAAAGAGTTGAAAGAAATGTACAAACATGATAAAAATGCACAGACTACAACTTTAAAACAGTATAAATGGGTTGATTTTATACTGGATCAACAGACTGAAAAAGTAGTAAATATTTACATCCAGCAGCATCTTCACCTACATGTTCTTACACAATCATCGTGTGTAAATGCTTCCTTCATAACCGAGGGGAAGCCTCTGGGCAAAGCTGCACGTTAACAACACATCACGTACAGTATAAAACATACACACTTGCCCCGGTAAATAGTCCATGGTCACACGATTTTTATTTCGTACAAACCTCAAAAGTTCTCATTCAAGTCCGATAATACAGCACAGTAGTCAGTTTCTTACACTTAAAATCTCTTTAAGTTAGTAGTAGTGGTGAGGCATGTGGATGTTGTTTCGCTGTGGAAAATGTCTTTACATACAAAAAGACAACCATAGTAAAGAGTTAAAATACAATCAAACACAACCAAACAGTACAGAGCCAATGAAAATGTCTGGATCGGAGTACAGCGAAGCCAATCAGGAGTCGAGGTCCGACCAGCTGTTGGATAGGCTGTCTCCGTCCCGGACACGTGCCGGCAGAGGCCTGACCTTTGAAATGGAAGTGAAAGGGAGTGGAGGCACGGGGGCTGCTGGGAACACAACCTGCTGACGAAACACAACCTCCTTGTCCAGTTGGCTGGCACGGACGTAAATAACAGAGCGGCCGCCAGTCTGATCGCTGCGTCAGAGGCTGATTGTTCTGCTTTATGTTCTCAATTGCACGTACAAACCTGCCTCACAGACGGCAGAAGTCTTTTAGTCTTACTTCTCTTTTTTTTTTTTCCTTCATCTCGGCCTGGATCAAGTGTCCTCTCCACATGTGTTCTACGATGTCTCTTTAGTTTTTGGGGTAGATTTTCTCGTAGAAGAAGTTTTGTGCCAGCAGGTAAAGCTCCCCGTCCTTTTCTCTGACAGCATGTGCCCTGACAAACTGGAACTGCTCCAGTGCAAACTCATAGAACTCGTTCTCCATCTTCCAGATGGCCGACTGCTGCAGTTTGGCGATAGACTCTTTTGTGGGCGGCTTTTTCTCACTGGTCTTCCTCAGGTGGGATTTCTTCCCTGTGATGAAAGAAGAGGAGGATTAAAGAGGGCCGGGAACATGAACTCAGTGATTCAGCTTTTATATACACATGTGATCCATTATGTTAAATGTCAATGAAGGCATTACTACGGTTTTATTTTTGTAGCAGTATTTTTTTATTTTTGTAGTAGTCATTCCCTTTTGTTACTGCCTTTAAAAAAAAATTTAATTGGACCTATTAATAAGTTACTTAAAACGAACTCCTCTCCTCATGTCACGACTCAATATGAGCCTTAAACAGTAAATCATTCTAATAAGCAAGTTTTCCTCATATTAAGTGCAGGATCAGCAACATGTGTCTGTTGTTGCAAAAGGGGATTCTGACATGCAAATTCTAACGTTTTAAAACTCACTCCGGCATTAGCACTGGGGGTTACTTTGCGAGACTATATTTTGGCAGGCCTAGTAACTTCCCTTGGTCTTGTCACCACCATGAGGCTACATGACAACCAGCGGAGACGCCAAGAAGTTACTGCAGCCCGGGAGTAGTCCCAACACATAACTCTGTCCAAAACAAACAAATCAAATAAGCTGTAACATGTTAATTACTGAGCTTTAGAGGTGCTGCTAGGCAGATTTCGTTACGACAGATCGGATATCTGAGATTTTCCTGAGAATTTGATTTGGATTTTTTTCACACAGGATTTCGTTTCCGTGTGGAGGAAGCTTCTTGTTCATGACATATCGAAACCAAACCAACCAAAGAGGTAATAAATGACATCTCAACAACCAAGCGTGCTTACAAAGTTTTTACGTAACAACAGTATAAGAAGAGCTACACTATCAGTGTGTTTATAGGAGAGACACAATGCCAGAAAACATCTCTCTCACCACTTGAGTGACTGGTCTCGCATGTCAAATGTTAATGGAGGGGAGATTGTAAAAGTAAAAATTGTAAAAAATATGTTCCAAAGTATCCCTGGGTGACCCACCCAAGTAAAGTATATGTGTGGGAAACACTGAAAGGTGTCCCATAATAGGAGTTGGATATCTTTGAGCATACAATCTGTGACTCTCAGGATCGTATGGATCATTGGTATATTCAGGCATTAATATCTCTGGATTCTTGTGGGTTTTTAGCACAGTGGCTATTTTCTGTAGCCTTTATGCTAAGCTAAGCTAATGAGCTGCTGGCTGTAGCTTCATATTTATCATAGAAACATGACAGTGGTATCAATCCTCTCATTTAGCCATCAAAAAGGCTGCAAACAAGTACATTTCCCAAATCTTCAGAAATGATTATTGTGGAAACATGGAACAGCTCCCATCTCGTCTCTTGTGTTCTGCATTTCTCTTAAGAACAGTCTTTAATTTTGCTAATTAAAAGACAAAGACATCTCTAAAAGCTCCTGCAAGACTGCCAGTCAGCAAAAACATGACAGCTGAGACGGCAGTCAGTCTTCAAATTCATCACCTGCATACCTGATTAGCTTGAGCACTTGGCTTTGTCTGCTACTGAAAAATGATGAACATCATACTTTCATTTACATCGCTGTTTTATTTCATTCTTCTGTGCGCTCCATTATTCATTCTGGCTGCACTCATTGTAACTAATCTGTAACTACATCGGCAGGAGGTATGAGTGCATATTGATCACGATTGAATTCTCATGGGAACACTTCAAACAGCTAAAATGCAACCACGGCACACAGACACATACACTGGAGCATTTCAATGTGACTGAGCCATTAAGTTGATTTTCAGTGGCGAGGAAACAAACGTAACAGCAAACGGTACCTGTCTTGTACAGCTCAGTGGCTCCTTTGAAGAAGCGTGGCAGCGCGGCCTCCAACATCATGACAAAGTCCTCCAGCTCCTCCGTTACTCCGACCAGCATGTACTCATTCACCAGGTTGTATTTCGCCTGCTCCAGAGCCCACTGGCTGCCCACGTTCCTGCACACGCACATAATGTTGAATGCATGTGGATAGTTTTTCTAGTATCCTGCTAAAACAGTGTCAGTTCTGCTGGATGCAAATGGATCACAACATTTGCAAACAGCAGAAATGGAAAGGAGGAAGCAGAGGAGAGCTGAAGTTTACAAAGAAAGTGACAGGAATGATGACGTGAGATATGAACAGAGGACGGATGAGAAAGCCAAGAAGAAACGGGAACAAAAATGAAGTCAGTGGCAGGTGTCATGGTCAGGAAATTAGATGATAACGGAGGAAGTAAATTGTTTAAACCTATAAAGTAACTTTTTGGCAAAGCCTCCTTAAACAATGCATTAGAGGATTGGCAGCACCTTCACCTTTTTGTCTGCAGTATTTATTCAATATCTCCAAGGTGCTCTCCACTATAATATACTGCTGGTGCACCACAGCAAACTTAATCCTGAAAGACCCTCAGTCTGTAACCTGCATCAGGAAGGTAGATGGTTAAAAGATGGAGGGCAGAGTCAAGGAGAGACTGAGGAGGGACGAGTGAGGACAGAGAGGGAGAGAGATTGATACAGATCATCATGTAGAGAGACCGGATCAGGGCTGAGGGAGCTATCAGAGACCTTGAGAGCGGTAAGTGTAGCAGAGTTGATAGAACAGGGCTGTGAGGTTTAATGTGGTGCATTATGAAACAAAACTGCATCGCTCCTGAACTATCTCAACTGCCTGAGATGAGGACAGGATAATGCTGTGGATATTCTGTTTATGTTACTTTCTAACAAATCCTGTTGAAAAGCCCAAAACCAACAAAGCGGCAGCCTGTCTCAATACTAAACCCCCAGCCCAATCAACCTTAAGACGTTAGCCTTAAAAAACATCACAGAGATAAAGCTGCACTTCCAGTAACAGCCAAAAAGGATTCTTAAACAGCTGGGCACTGTAGTTTTTACCAAACATGACTAAAACAGAAGTAAGAAGTGCATTTGTAGGGAACTATTTTTAGCTGCGGATTAACACACATTTGGTGAAGTAGTGAGTTTTTGATGCACCAGAAACGTTTGTGTAGGATTGACTCAGATAAACCACAGCATCCACGTTCATTATGATGAAGGAATAGTCACTTGGGCTATGTTCAGACTGCCGACCCAATTCTGTTTTTTTGGATGTCTGGACAGCAATAAAACATTTTTTGCAAATTGGATCTAAACTCCATTAGGAGGTGGTTTGAAATGCGATTCAAATCAGTTTTATACAACATCTTAGTCTAGACTCATATCGGATTTCAAAGTGTTTTTTTTTTTGTAGGCTCGCAGTGTGACACACAACAGCAATGTCAAATCCAGATAGACGGAAGTACAGCAGGGCGGCTGAGCAGCACCCAGGCCCTAACCAGCAAGTAGTATGGAAGACAACACAGAGAACAACAGTCTGTGGAGTCAGGCTGAAAAAAAATAAAAAAAATCGCTTTGTGACCTGACAGTGTGATTGTTTGGAGAGCGAGATGATTGATCATGCTTCAGAGTTGGAAAGCTGCGTCACCAGCGTACGTAGTTACTGACTACTGACGCCTACATCGTTACCATAGCAACCCTTCCAGATATGTTGGTGATGTCTGGTAACAGAAAATCCGATCTGATCACTTGCAAATAATTGTGCGAAAACACCCCACATTTCAGATCAAGCTTTCCTCCTCTCATTTCAGATCGGTGCAAGAATACAATAAAAGCTATATATTATAATTTGAGAGTCAGTGCTGTCTGAACAGGACACAGTGTCAGGTGTTTGAATACCTACCAGCACTCAGAGTAATGACCACAGAAAAAGGGAATCTGGAGCCAGAGCTTCTCAGGGGCACAGTCTGAGCCGCCGGCTGATACACATTCATCAAATGTCTGCAACACAAACACAAAGCATGAGCAATTTTGAAGAAAACAAAACTTATTACATTATCATGGATTTCAGTCAGTCTTAAAACAATAGTCAGGTGCCCATTGAAACAGGTTTCGCCTAATGTAATCATTCCTCCTGGTCATTAATCTTCAAGCGCCTCTAGCAGCCTAAAAAGAGATGAGGGACAAAAACCCAGTCCTCGTTTGTCACAACAGTGTATTCAGACATCTTCCAAAGTTTTTTGTGAGATTCTTTTGTGTTGCTGTTCCACCACTACAGCTCATGAAGACACTACCATCCCGGGAAACACAAAGTATAAAAAAAAATGCTGTAACTTTGGAAGATACTTGATTTGACTGACCGACTAAAGCCTCATATTAAAGGATCCCCATCTACTTCAGTTGTTTAGCAGGATGTTGCAACACTGTTTTGCTGTGAAGCTCCAGAATGACTTGTTGTCTTTGAAACCAAACTTTCCATTGTAATGCAGCTGAGTAGACTGAATGTTAATTTTTGGGTGAATTTATTCTTTAATTTAGGATTAACTTAATTAAGATTTTGTCCATCACTTCGATTTAAAGTGCATTAAGAAGGGATCATTGAACAGTCGGTATGAACAGAAGTGATCGTGCTCACAGGGGCACCTGACTACTGTTTTAAGACAGAGTTATACATTTTGAACTCATCATCTATACAAAATGAATGACAGTATTCATGAACGTTAACCTTCTTGTCTCCTTGTTTCCTGCGTCTCAAGCCGGGCCGGTAGTCGTCCCCGAAACGCAAGAAGTAATAATAGGACACCAGCCTTTCAATGGGGTCGCGGATCACATTTATGTAGATGGGCTTCCTCTTCACCCCAAACCTAAGAGACATGACAGTCATTGAACTTGAATTTCAAATAAAGACAGACACAGGTTTAGGAGCTCAATAATATGCTTTCGTTGCTGAAACATACTGAAGTTCAGCAGCGTTACTTTGTGCTACGGTCACTCCATTACGCTACGCTGTGTATGTGAAAAGCTCTTTCTGACCACAAGGGGGAGTCACCTGCACAAAGC
Organism: Spondyliosoma cantharus; assembly: GCA_900302685.1. NCBI lineage: Eukaryota > Metazoa > Chordata > Actinopteri > Spariformes > Sparidae > Spondyliosoma > Spondyliosoma cantharus. Next base: position 35,005 of record OMLP01039997.1, on the reverse strand, counting down.
AGCAGCAGGACGAATAAGCTGTGAAGTAACAGTGTTGTCATTATGACACAATTGGAAAACAGCATATTTACTTGGTGAAGTCAAGGAAGGAGACGTGTCCGTGGTAGAAAGCCGGCTTCATTTCCCTCCACTCGGTCACATTCTTTACAAACCGCACCTGAAACAAATAGCGATGACAGTGATTACAAAAAAGAATCACTTCTTAGTGAACACAGGAACAGGCCTCTACATTACAGAAGTCAATATAGTCAAGTCATGTTAAACTTGTTCTCAGCCGTCGCTCTGACCTGGTCCTGTATGGACATGACCGGGTTGTTCTTGGTGGTGTTGATGTGCAGGACGTGGTAGTGGTTCTTCCCGCACAGGTCGTAGGCGATGTTGGTGAAGGAGGTGCTTGCCGTCTTGGGCACGCGGTTGTAGATGATGACTATGTCGTCTTCGTTGTCGGACAACGACGAAGCCGACGACTCCCGTTCCCGCAGACCGTCCTGCGTGTGCCGCTGCTCGATCTCTCGTACCTCATGTCTGGCGATGGCTCGTTCTGGAGGGGACGACAGGAAGTTAGATACAGGTGAGTTCAGGACACGAGTGTGGATCCAGTGCAGGTTTAAGACTGCAGAATGGGAAAGTGAACCAAATTGTCCTTCAGCGAGTTCATTACACGAACTCCAACAAGCTCCAGGGGTGCTGCTCTGGAACCTGACCTCTAACCGCTCTGTAGGCAGAATACGTGAAGAGAAAACTTTGAATAAAAAGTGCTAAAAAGTATATACAACATATGCATAATTAAAAGGCAGGAAGAGGGATAATTCAAGTTAATCTCTTGGGTTTACACTTCCAAATACTGGTCCGTGTGACATGTTTCACATGTCTCCTAACTTTGCTCAAACAGCACTCAGATTCTACATATTTGTCTTCTCTGCGACAAATTTAGACACAAATTTAGAGCTGATCCATTTAATAAGAACTACTCCTTAAAGACATGATTTTGTCCTTGTCAGAGGTACCGCTCCCGAGTGTCACACTTAACCGTAACTTCATTAAAAATGGATTTCAATTTCATTTGAACACCGTCTCTTTTAGAGAGCAGATAGCGAAAACTCCTTTCTCGCTTCACACCACAGATCAAGAATAATGTCAAACAGGAATATTAGTTAATCAGTTTTGAGAGCAGCCTATTTCACGCTGCCGTACTACCCCTCTTGTTCACTAATCAGATTCGACTCTAATATCAGTCCACTACCTTTACTTATTTAACCACATAGTGTCTGTGTGCAATCGTTTCAGATCAAATAAATGTACTGTCATGTGGCCAAGTACATCTTTGTGTGCTTCAGACAGACCCTCAGTAAGTGTGAAAGGATTTATCCGACCTAGTTTCCTCTTTATCCGAGAAAAGCATCATGTATCGAGGGTGAAGAGCATGAGGTGACAGGCTAAGGGTCAGAGGTCGGTAGTTAGACGGTAAGGCTACAGTCACTTGATCGCTAACTGGACGTTTACAGGACATCAATAAACTATAAATAAGGAGGGCAGAGGTTGGAGAGGGGAGTATCTCAATCCAAACACTGCGTGAAGCGGCAGAAAAGGCAGACCTCGGTGCCTCTGTGTGAATAGATTCAACACAAAGACGCCCGGGCCTTTGTTGCCCTCTGGCTTTTCTTCGTCTGAATTCACCTCAGATTGACTGGTGTTGACAATGGCTCTGAGTGCTCTGCAGGAAGGATGGAGCGAGAAGAAGGGTGTTTGTGTGTGAGCAGGGGAGGCAGCACAACACTGGAGCACCTAATACCCGTGGGAGCACTCAGTGGAGCCAGCGGGCTCCTAAAGACCTGCCTAAAGCCCTGCCTTGCTGCTGAGACACTGTTACAGCCTGGGCTGGACTGGCCTGGCTTGAGAGGCTGGCATCTGGCACCGGAGGCCAATTAAGATGTCATCTGTGAATCTGCCGCCCTCTCCTTCATCTGCGTGGACACACGTGGGCACACCACACACGGGCACACACACGGACACGGACACACGGACACACACACAAACAAACACACACACACACAAATACTTTCACTGCCCCCTCTCTTACACCCTCCTGAGCAGCTGTTAATGTTCCACTCATCAAAGCTGGATCTGGTTACAGAGCCGAGCCGCTTCTCCACGCTCGCAACTCCTGCTCCGGGCTGATGGGGTGGAGACGTGCCAGGTGGCTGTAATGGCTGCAGGCTGTCAGCATGCACAACAACTGTAATGGAGACATTCATTCACGCGTCCATCCAAAGCATGCATTAGCCAACAACAACAGCAATAACAGTTGCTATGTTGGAACTTGATCGCTGGGGCTCAAATGTCCTTTTAGGATTATTTTTATGGCGGTGTGCACTGACGACAGACAAGAGAGAGAGACTGTGACATTCAAAAAATAGTCAGAGTGTGCCCCCGTGACAATGCAAGTCATAAATATGAGTTGCCTCTAGTCTGACGCATCACACCAGGTGTTTTGAAGAATTTAAAAATTACTTTAGACCCTGAACGGTCCTGAAAACATATTTTATCAATGAGCGTCTTACCGAGTGATGAGGTCTTACAGGAACACAAATAGCTTTCTGTCTTCAAACTTAGAATGGTTGCGTTTGTTTCAACATGTTGGATTTCTGTTTTTTGTGTTTGTATCTGTGCTACTATTGCTGCTTTCAGTTAGGAAAAGGTGACATCATGTAGCTCCCCTGAAGTTTGTAATACCTGAACTGCTCCAAGTCAGTATTTTCATATCATGAATCATTCAAATACTGAAATATCGATACATTTCGATTCTGATTATTTCACATTTTATTGCTCATTTTCTTTGCGGTAGAAAGACAACAGATGTGCTGTAATTAGCCCCACCTCCTCCAGAAGTAAATTAACTTAACTGATGTTCTTAACACACAGCACAAGAGCCGTGTTATATTTATACGTACATTTTATGCCTTCAATGATGTGTCAATTTTCACAATGTTATCAAAGTAAGACATTCCAGTATCTTGACAACAGTAACATGTCTCTCATAGTAACAAACCCACAGAAAAATATCACCCGACTCTGCGGTTGCTTTATAGCATCTTTCAGCTTGCAACTTTTAATGTTCTCGTTCACTCTTTTGCCTCTCATCAGTGCCGTTTTAGCAGCAACAGCAGCAGCGTGCAGCTTTCACTCCACAAAGACTGAAATAAACCCACTGTGTGCCAGCTACTGAACGCTAACAGCAGAGGGACAAAGTTAGCGATTACCTAGTGAACATTGGAGAGCATGGAGAGGGTTGGTGGGGTCCAAAAGAAAGCCTCAAGACAGTCGATACTGAACTGACATTCGCCTGATGGATAGAAATACGACTACAACATGAATGTTAATGTTGCTCTGTATCTGCTGGATGTGTAAACAACTGTTTGCTAACACTTTAGTAATACTGACTTAAAGGTTGTAAACGCCAATGTAGTGTGTGTTGCCTTAAGTGAAAATAATCATTTTGAAAATCCCATGTTTACAGGGGCTTTAATGGTGAAAGGAACATGTGCTAATCCCTCACTTTCCTCCAGCCGTGTGCCCGGGTTTTGAAAGATTCGCCTCTAAGATTTTGCCCTCACAGTACAGTAGGGTGAATTCGATTTTACTTTCCACTGCTGTGAGCAACACAACAAAAAACAACAGCAATGTGTCCTTTTTCTCAGAGACAGTGTCCCTGTTACCCGGGATAATCTGCAGACCTCGCTGTCAACGGTTTTCACAGGAATTACTTTCCGTTGAAGAAATACAATGGAAACTGTTGACAGTGAAGTCTGTGGATAATCCACCGAGATGTGGACATTGTTTCTAAAAGAGATCTTGCTGTAGAGTAATTCGATTAGATTCTTTTAACGCTGCAAGCACCACAAATTCAATTCCTTACATCCCTGTTGTGCTCGCTGAACGCTCGAGGCTAGATATCTCGTGCACAAGATGAACAACTTAGACAAAGGCTACAGACTAGTGAAGTGAAGGATAAACCAACATAAAGTGTTTTGGGAGTTGGACCTTCAATACACCTGGTCATTGGTTTGGTTAGTCTGTAAAAGTGATTAGAGGAATGAACACCATTCAGTGGAGTCTTTTTCCTTAATGTGATTAATTGGGTTGAGATGTGGTGACTGAGAAAGCCATAGCACATGATTCACACCATTTTCATACTCATCAAACCCATACCATGTTCACAAGGTGGCCATTTCAAAGATTTGAAGACATAGTACAGATTTTTTTCAGATTCCCTACACTGATATGCCTTCTAACCTGGAACATAGCAGTATAACACCTCAGTTTCCCACGCTGATGGCAGAAGAAAATGGCTGCCATGTGTATATGGTCTTTTCAATGAGCCCCCTACCTTCAAATGCCTCGTTTGTCTTGCTTAGACTTAGACTTCTCTTTATTGATCTGTTTGGGATGACTCCCGCAAGGAAATTCGATCTCCAGCAGCTTACAAGTAGAAAATAAAAGAGGTATAAAAAATACAGTACAAGATAATCAATAAACTCTTAGAACTCTTAGCTTCTCACTCATTTAGATTTGCCTTTAATTTGTCACTGCTCTGTAGCTACGTGGCTAGATACCATTGGAGGCAAGTGAGAAAAATGTTTTTAACTGAATCATTCGACAATTTCACCAATTCTTACAGACCAAATTATTGTTCTTTACCATATTTCCAACTGCTGACATCTCCAGGGCCTGACAGGAGAACATGCATCATCATGTAAGCCTTCTTTTTGCTTTGCTGTGGCGTGAACACGCACATTCAAGCTTTCTGTGTAGCTCGAGCTTGCAGGGAAGGCTGCCATTTCCTCAGCTATTTTTTTTTCTCCAGAGGAGGTGAAGGAGAGTGAGAAAAGACTGGAGGCTACTGTGTCCCCAACTACAACGTCCTGAACTATGCAAAGGGGCCCAGAAACCACTTGTTAAAGACATGGTGTTTTGTGGCAAATTTCCAACAACCAACAAGGAGGCGAGCAGGCACGGACAGGGCTTCTTAGGCTTTGTAGTAGACGCCCTATTCATTGCGAGACTGAATACGCTTGGCACAAACCTCCATATCAGAGGGCGCCACACACACACACAAATTTAAGCTTAGCGCTCCCTTCTGAGGTCATTTAATTAGAGAACAAAAGCCTGAATTACTATGGCCACACAGCGGGCCTGCTTTCATTGCACATTTCCGTCAGTTTCCTCCCCTCAAGCCGTCTCTGTGCATTAAAAGCTAATTATGAACCGTGAAGCCAACACGGGTCTTAAACATTGTGACAACTACAAGCCTATTACTCTGAGTTTCATTCAAAGTGAGAGACAGGAGGAAGACAGAGCGCTGGTAGTTGAACATATTTACTGAAGCAATTTCGCGGCTGATTAGACGCAAGCATTTGAAATCATCATTCATATTCGCCGCCAGATCTGCAAAATGTGACAGGCCGTCATGTATTATTGCCATCGCGTCAGATCTGATGGGATAATAAAAGTGGAGGAGAGAAGATGATCCTTTCTCCAAGCAGCTCGTAAATCCATCATCGCACCGATCCCAGCCAGTCAGAGCTCTCTCTCACTCTGTCTGCTTCCCCTGAGAGGGTTAGGCCCTCGAACCGAAGCCTTGGGCTAGGTGGGTAATAGAGATTGGCTATCAGCGGCAGACTGAGGTGTACGGCTTGTATGGTTCTGCTTGGATGCCACTGGATTGCAAAATCAATGAAGGATGACAGGGAGGAGATCTAGGTTGCTGCTGTATAAAAATCGAGTTAGTCGGCTGCTGCTGGTGCCGTTTCTACCTCCACCCTCTATATAGACTTGGATGCACGCTGCTGTTTTGGCTGTGCCAGGTTTAGAGGGGACAGTTATGTCACCACTGCAGCACTCACGAACATTTGAATAAACTGCACTTCCGAATTTGTAATTATTCTAATTCAGTCTTCAAATCCTTTTAGCAGAGAGTGGATTATCAGTGGAAACAGAAGTTGATGGGGAGATTGGGGCGCGAGCGAACAGAGCCGGAACATGCATTACCATTGCTATTTAAGTTATGACAAGGAATATGAAGCATGGTGTGAGAGGAATCTGTTGTGCAGCTTTTCAAAGCCGCTGGCAGCTGCAGAGAACTGGTAAAAAAAAAAAAAAAGGAGACGGATAAACGAGAGCGCTTTCATTAAGAGAACGTGAAGGTGTTCTGTGCATTCAAAACGCCTTCAGAGCTTTCAAATGAGCTCAGTATGACAGCAGGAACAGAGACAAACACAACCACGCACACAGAGACAGAATACTCTTTTAAACTTTAAACTAGGCACCAGTACTTTTATGCTGCATGCAGTATTTCACAGATTTTCCCATTTACACTTGTTTTAGAGAAAGATAAGAAGGAAACACATTTGAGTCAAAGTGCAATTGTTTCGGTGGGCTTTTTTAGAAGGGGGGGGGGCTGAGGCGTTTTTTCCCACTGGCTTTGGCACACAAGTGCGACATTGACGCTCGATGAAGGGTCTCATTCACTGCTCTGTCCTCCACACTACAGCTGGGGGAGTTGAGGCAGAGACATGAAGAGGCAAGGACAAGGACCGGGTTAGATGAAGACCGAACAAATTCAGGGTCAGACAATTGATTGACAATTGACAAACGATTACAGCTTATAACAGCCAGGGCAGGACTGGAGTAACAGTTTGCCGATGGGCTCCTGTTGATCCCCCATCCCTGGTCATCTGTGCATTGTGCACACATCCCGTTGCCTCAAGTTTCCATCAAGTACAGGGCACACAGCCGACTATACATGAGACCCAGAGACACCTTACCTTGTCTCAGTTAGCTGTAATCAATATTTGTTATATTATCAATGGCTCTCATGATTATAAGAAAGGTGTTGCTTGTAGTGACAAACCCACAGAATTGGCACCTGAAGGATTTTAGCACCTTTTGCACCTTTTGTTTGGATTTTAATGGATCACAACTTTTAGGGTTTTGGTTCACTCTCATCAGCACTTGATAAACCCACTGTTCACCGCAGTAAAAAAACATCTTGATGGATGATGACATTGTTTTTGTCTTTGTTGGTGCCGGAGGTCGGGGTTTACTTGTGTTTCATTAGTGGCTCATTAGCATACCACTGCTGTCACTGCCATTTCCCACTGTCAGTCCAACAGCAACTTCACCCAGAAGAGAAAACGTTCTCTGGTCTTTTCATCTTCGATCCACATGTCTAGAACTTAGCTTTGTTCAGCACAATGTAAGCCTGAATACATTAGATTTTTAGTTTTAACACAGTTTTAATACATTACATAGTAGGTTTTAACACAGGGACCTCTCAAGAGACAGAGTGACAAGATTAGCCAAAATTTGCAGGACCAGCTGTACTTTATATTATACTCGGTGGAGAAAATTCCATTTAAGCCAATTACTCAATCCAGCTGATATGCAGTCCTTGTGGGTCTCAGGCACTGAGGCAGTTTGCTTGCTTTAACTTGTTGGTAATCCAGAGAGTCGAATGACAGCAGTGCATGGTAGCATATAAAAATGTCAACACAAAGATCTGGGGAGTCCATTTGTTCCATCCTCTAGATTTACCACAAAAAAGGAGGAAATCTGATTGATCTGATTGGAAATGCTAGAAATGAGACTAAACAATGCATCAAAGTCAGACTGCTCCGAGCGGGCTCCGCTAATAAAATTCAAATCAACAGATGCACCCACTGACGGGAAGTAGTGAAAATAAAATGCCTGGCTACATCGCAGATTCTCGTAAATAAGACGTTTCACGGTGACGTGACATTTCCTGTCTCAGTGCTGCTGCTTTGTGAGGCTCCATAAATGCAAGCGGTGGAGTTTTTCATTGTTATGACTTTCACGGTAGTTCTGCTTTTACTGGATGGTGCAGCGGGGGGAACGGAAATATGAGGAAAATACAGGGAGGGAAACGTGCTGTTAAGGTCACGAGCCGGATTTCCAACCCGCAGTGGCAGGTGCACGAGCGGGGTGCTCCGTCGTCTGGGGAGATGCTGCTGCTGAGTTTAATCAGCACAAACAATCCACGTAAAGGTCACGTGTCCTGCCAAGAAATGACTTTTCTTCCTCCCTGACGAAGCAGCACTTTGAAAACAAGCGTGTTTTTGTCAGAGGATGCCGACAAAGCATTCCTCAGATATGGAGAAGAGACAAACGTGCCCTTGTCAGCGCTGATGGACAACAGCGTGTAGACAGTTTAAAGTGGTTAAGTGGTATGGGGTAAGGGTCTCGAGACCATAATTACGCCACTGGGCGTCACTGAGGAAGAGGATGTTACCACCAGAAGCTGAAGAAAGTGTCTTTTTTTTTTGGGAGCAGACTCAGAAAGTGTGAGCCTCAGCTGAAGATGGGGTGTTGTTTTGCTCTGTGGAGTTCATGAACTATAGATGGAAAACAAGCTGTTCGACTAAACACCAGGGTACACTAAACAAGCTCCAGCCACATGTGGCCACACATTTATAATTCCTAGTCTAAATGCAAGCCATGTCTCTACACTAACGATAACAATCCGGTATAGATGGAGATGATTATCGCTATGGTTCAACCTGTCACTTTCTCCCCTAATATGTCTTTCGTGCGATCGAAGCCTGTAGTGCTGTCTGACGTGGTGAGCCAATAATGTCTGGGAAAACAGAACGAGTAACGGGGGCCACGTGTTGTCTGCTTCGTCAGAGACAGACAGTCAGATGAGATTACGGAGCAATTTACACAGATGGCAGATCCCATCATTTCCCCGTCTTGTTAAGTAAAGGCAGGTCTGACAGGTTGTTGGGGGGGGTGGGTGAGTTGATTGGAACAGATCTCATCTTGGCATAGATTGTCTATGACTAAGCACTGGGAATTAGCCAACATTTTCAGAGGCATTTGTGCATGAAAGGATGGAGAAAATATCTGGTCAAGAGAGAAGCTGTTGAAGTGTTTGTTAGAGGAAAAAAGAAAACCAGAGTAGGAATGTCTCTGTTACTGCCTCACAAACACAGCAGTCAAATCTGTGAGAGTGTAAAGTGAGAGGAACTGGAAATGCACAAATTACAGTAGCTGAAGGCATACAGATTCACACTGATGTACAACTCTCGGTTTTGCTCAGGGCCGTCATGTCCTAATATAACAACAAACATTGTTTGCATAACAGCGCAGATCTGGTTGCAAGCTACAACCCAGATATCTGATGTTCCCATTGCCTCTCTGTCTCTGCCCTGTAACGGATAATTAATAATGCATATATTGGAGTCCGGGGAAAACTCCACACTCTATTAGACAGAGCAGACGACAGCTATTCATAGGTTTAATGATGAGTGGGAGGGACAGGTGAACACCACAGAGAATCTGTCCCACACAGAAATGTGCTGCACAGTGAGAGCGCTGTTGAACGGAACATCTCTGCAACAAGACCAGTTCAACTTGTTATCACTTCATCTCTGCGGGTTTATCTCTGTGTCTTTCATCTCTCTGGTTCGCCGCTTCTCTTCTTTCATCTCATTATATTTAGCATCTGCGGGCCATCTATCCAGCGCGGAGGTTGTGCTGTGTTCATCAGCAGAGGATCACTGTGGTACAATGATGAGGCCACACGTTCACATCTTAGATACGGATTCTGAGGCTCCAACTCAGGATTTTGGCTGATATTGAGTTCTGATTCATCTAAGGGGTGTCCATGAGCTTCCTAGGGGAAGTCAGTGAGGTCAATTGGTAATAGAATTTGGGTGATACTTCCAGTGCTTGGCGGAGCTAGCATAAATAAATTATCATAATTAGCGACGCACCGGCGGCACTGCCAAGGCTTCAGAATCGTTAGCCAAGTGGGCTAAGCAATAATAATAATAATAATAATAATAATAATAATAATGTTATTTGTATTCACTCTACAAAGTCACCAACCTAAATCTGAATTAATGAATTATATGCCGTACCAACCGCTCTAGCAAAGAGGATTAGCGTCCTGTTACAATGGAAAATGTCGGTTCAGGCCGCGGCCATAATTTGTGTAATGCATCATGGGGGCTCAGAGTGAGGTGGATGAAGAGTTCAGTCGCCAGAAGGAGCTGCAGAAAATCTGATGCACTGCCTCGTGTGATGTCACGTGAGACAGCCTCAGATGCGGTTAAAGACTACAAGTTTGTAAATGACAAAAATCTGTTGCCGCGTAGAAAGAAGTGAGCTAACCACACGTCTGAACTGAAGCCCGCTTCTCATCTCTGCTTGAGGATAGTCGCTCAAAGCTTCTTATTTAACACACTTAGCCTGGGAACCTGACCAATCTGTCACGCTTATGTTTTATTTGCTCTGGCAGATGAGTCATCGCCACCCTCCCGTTTACACAGATTTCCTTGAGACTTGGTTCGTGATGGGCCAATCAGAACTGTTTATTTTAAATAAGGAGATGGGTGCATTGGTCAATCGAGTCATTTCCAGACTCAACACTCACACTGACGTCTTGTTCGGGAGGGCTGACGGTTGCGGTGATTTATTTTCATCACACTCGGTGAGTTAAAGTTTTTTGCCGGTGACAGACGCTGTTTTTCGGGCAGAAATGTGACAAAGAGTCGGTAGGACAGGCGGGAGGACAGACAGGAGGACGGACGCTTCTCCACGTACAGCTGTGGTATTTTTTTTCCTCATATAAGTTGCCAAAGACAGTTACATTTACGACGTTACTGTTGTTTGGTCATGTAACGTTGCTTTGTGGGATATTTCTCTGTATTTAGTTGAGTGAAGGACCTGTGTAGTTAACCGATGGTCGATCGACACGCCCCCGCTCTGCGCAACCGGCTTATCCATTCACACTGGTTCGGTTCATCAATAATACGGGCCTGATACTACCTCCAGAGGCGGATCAGGGCCGGAGCGAAATTTCACCCCTCGCCGCCTCTGAGAGGTTCACACTGAGACAGAGGCGGGGAATTGGCGTACTAAAGCCGCACCCAAAAACCAGTAGCCCTTCTTGCACAGCGCCTCCGCATAATCCCCGCAGCGGTGGTTCACCAATTCTCCACCGAGGGTGATTCACACAGAGCGAAGCATCTCTGCCGACCGAAGTGTAATTCACACAGAAAGCCGGTGCTGCGGCTCCCAAAGAGGCGTGACGGTAGTTACGTTTCTCGCTATAAATGACGTAATTACATAATCGCCATCAGTAAACTGGACGCTGTCTGACTCCCTCACTCACGGGGACGGAGGCTGTTTTCTGGAGGAAAGTTCCCTCAAGTCTCAGTCGGAGGGCTGACGGTCACGGTGATTTATTTTGATCACAAACACTCAGTGAGTTAAAGTTTTTTGCCGGTGACAGACGCTGTTTTTCGGGTTAAGGTTAGACGGTCCGACTGACACGCCGTCGCTCCGCACCGTCGGCTTATCCGTTCACACTGGGGCGGTTCAAAAATAATGCGTCCCTGATACTACCTCCAGAGGAGGATCAGGGCCGGAGCAAAATTTCCCCCCTCGCCGCATCTGAAACTTTCACAAAGAGGAGGAGGCGGAGAATTGGAGCAGGATCCCGGCATGCAAACAGCAGTGTGAATGGGGCTACTGAGACAGAGGCGGGGAATTGGCGTACTAAAGCAGCACCCAAAAGCCAGTGTGAATGGGGCGAGTGTCACTCAGCACTACATCACTTGCTTCATTGCGCTGACTGGTTAGAGGTCTGTCCAATTTCATCTAGAGCCATTTTGGCCCGTGCTGGTTGATGACACACCTCGGAAAAATTGAGAATGCATCAACAGGGACCAAACTATATAACGCACATGCTCTCCAACTGAACGGTTGGCAGGTGAGTTGCATTGTGGATAATGCTGAGGTAAACAAAACAATGTCGCAACAAAGGCAGGAAAGTCCAGTGCGCATGTGATAATAATTAGATTTTTGGTGACTGTATTAATATTCAGACTATATTACAGTCATACGTGCTTTTTCTATATATTAAAATTGTATTTATACTCAGGCACATTTCAATACCACTTTCATTCTGTGTTATTTCCAAGTTTGATAATAAGGTATGTAAAAAAATAAGGCACTCAAGTCAAAGTAAATTTAATAACCAAACAATGAGAAGACATTTCCCTGTGTTCTTGGAAATTGGGGTTGGCAGGATTAATTTGAAAAGTTATTGTTGGACTAATCAATGATGAAAGCAGCTGTTAGTTGCCCTAATAAGTGAAGACACTAATACAGCGATGCTATTTGTTATTTTGTCTGAGAAAATGTTCCTTATGTTTAACATGGTTCAAATCAGCAGCAGTACTCATCCTAGGAATCGGAGCCGTGCGCCATTAATATTAGACAGTGACAGGACAGAATGGATACAGACACTAGTCTAATAAAAAAACTGTGGAATTGTGTTTGTGTTTTGTTTGTTTGTAGCAAAAGAAAAAGAGATTCAGACACACAAATCTACTGATCCTCGCCCAGCAGGGGACAGTCTGAGTGTGGGAGCTGAATATTCAGCAACACCAAGGTACTTCATTAAAACACACGCACGCAAACACACGTTTGCCGTGAAGTTATTTGTATTCTGTCTAATTAACTTCGAGTTGAATTTCATGCAATTTGGCAATGCAGCTCGCACCATTCGGCACACTGAGGAAATGCAAAGACATGTAGGAGAGAGAATTAGAGAAAATGAGCCGAGACGAGGAGAAACAAGGTGCAGAGTGGAAACTGTGTAGTAGCACCACCTTAGCAGTTAGTCCCTAGCGACGCCTGGTCTTCGACATATTACAGGAAAACAAGATAAAGGCAACTTCAAGCCAACTCCGCAGCGAACAGGAGTAAAGTTGAACCAGGGGCTGAGGAAGAAGGGCAGCGCTACTCGACCACCTTCCTTCCTCCTTTATCCCTCCATGCTCTGATGAAATTGGTTGCAAAATTGCTGCAGGCATCCTTGTTCCCTTTTTTCCCCTCACAGGGGCTTATGATTTTCACAAGCCGGGGCTTTAAATATTTCTGTGTCGCAATGAAAATTAAATCATCTTTTTCATTTCAAGCCCCCCGCCCCTCCCCTCCCCTCCTCCTGGAATAGCACCTTATTTCCGAAGCCAGTGGCCGATATTCTCTTTTCAGGCGCTCATCCAATGGAGTTAGTAAAACACAAGGAGGATTTGAATGTCACAAAGGAGACCCGGCACGCAAATGAACAAGTTGTTTACAACCATTGATCCAAAAAGAGCCGGATGAGAGAGCTGTCATCATTATAAGTTATAGGTTTATTAGCTGCTCCCGGTTTCTCCTGTCAGAGGAGGAGCTGAAAGGTGTGGGAGAGAAAAGGAAACCCTGCTAACTCTGCAGAGGAGAGGAGAGGAAACTGACACCTGCTGTCAAGTGTTTACAACCGCAGGCTCCATCATGTGTCAAAAACTTACAAGCTTTAACTGGGTACAGCAAGGTGTGAGCCTCAGAGAGTCTAAATTGGATCTCGCAGCTTTCATTTTCATTAAAAGGGGGAAGTGAAGAGTGGGGAAAAGAAGGAAAAGCCACATCAGGATTGATGTTCATTCTGAGTGCCTGTGCAGGACGGTTTGCTGACCCACGACTGATTTATCACTTCAACTAGGGCCTAAAATAACATTGCAATATTTACAGCCTACATCGCAATTCACAATATGTATCTCAATCATTTTAAAGTCTTCATAAAACATTTCATAAATGCTGGGAATGGGTGACAAAATCAAATTTCACAATATTTTTTACTAAATGAGTCGATATCAATATTCGCCAAAATTGTGGGGATGACTCACGTTACTTAATAATCATCAGTAATGTGGATGTCTAATGTCTAAGTGGGTAAAGACACGTATTAGAGAACATATAGTAGAACATACTAGAATTCAGAAAACTATATTATTTACTGTAATGCAACCTTCAAAACCAGAAAAAGACAACACTTATATATCAACAATATCCATAATCTAAAGCGATACATGTATATCTATATATATGGTCGATACAGTATCGATTAGAGGTGTGAACCTTCACTGGCCTCACGATAGCAAAACGATTCTCAATGTATCTCGATGCATCTCAGTGTACGGCGTCCTCAGTGATCTATATTACTGCACATGGCTACTTTTTAGTAATAATAATAATAATAATAATAATAATCCATTTATTTTATATAGCGCTTTTCAGATACACAAAGACACTCTACAGAATAAAACAAATATAAAAAACAGCACAATTAAAATATAAAGAAAAGAAACAAGTTATACATTAAAAGCGATTTTAAAAAAGGTGAGTTTTGGTAAGTCTTAGTAGTGTTAGTACCTAACAATACCTGCCTGGTGTTATTAGGTATGTTTGTTTCCTCTATGTTGCTGCCTACAACATGAAAGTGTCCCCGCCTTTTTCTGTTTCAACCCAGGACCAGCTGGCTCTGGGTCAGAGCTCAGTTTCTGCAATGAGACGCGCCTTTTTTCAGTTGATTTTTTCAACACAGGCTGAACGTAAAACATAAAGAAAACGATGATGAACAATATGTTTTAAATGATAGTAAAATATTTTATGGTCAACAGAGACCGGGGTTGATCTGAGGCTACAGTAGACAAACAATATTAATGGCTTCCATTTTATAACGCCCCGCCCAGACAGTGAATATATATTATAAAAATATTACTGAGCTGGTACTTTAGAATAATAGCAGCTAGTTATACGCAATACATTTTAGAAGTGTCTTGCCCAACACTGCCCAGCCCTAACTTCAACTAAATAATGTCGCAGCAGCCATCAGTCAGAGCTCCACTGGTCCCCACAAGTTCAGTCAATTTAATCTGGCCTGCAGTGGTTGTGTGCGATATTTGAAGCGCATTTCTTCGTGTTGAGTGAACTGACACCTCTGCCCAACAGTGACACAGGAAGAAATGAAGACGGAGGGGAGATGGCGGGGAGGAGAAAGTGTGTCTGTGGGAAGGGGAGGCAGAGGGAATATTGGGGGTCGGCCAGCCGAGGGGAGTGATGGGTGGTACTGGAGCGGGTTGTTCCTCTAGAGCGGCCTCCAATTACATCCAGTGTGTGAAACCGTCCATAACACCCCGATTAGCCTGTCTGTCATCCTGCTACAGCTGCAAACGCTGCGGCACTTTGCGGGGAACACATTCCCTGTCAGACAAAGTGTGCGCCAGGGGCCATAAATCCTCTGCCCTAATCAAAGCCAGCTTCTAACAATACAGCAAAAGCCCAGTATGACCATTAGCACTCTTCCTCCCCACCTCCCACGACAAATCCATCCCCGACACCTACGCCCCTCTCCGCTGTGGGCTCCTCTCCATTAGCCGCTCAAATGGCATGTTTCAGAGCAGGCAGGTCCAGGCGATAGACGCTACCGGCTGCTTATGGTAGCAGATGCCAGCGTGCAGAGTGAAAGCAATGACTCATGCACCCTTTATACCCCTCAGGGAAGCTAAATACAGAGATGTGGGGTGTCAGAGAGAGTTCAAAGAGAATGTGAGTGCCGTGTCCACAGAGAGGTTAAGGAACAACAGGACGAAGAAGTAAATACTGATGGTTACACATTTAGGGGGTTGAAGATTGTACCTGGAGTTGTGGAAAAGACACGAGGTTCAGTTTAGCTGAGTGCTACCGATGTGTCACCAATTAGCTTCAAACGGGAGCCGCAGTTTGGTGTTGCAGCCCTTTAAGCGAGTCACAGACACCAGTTGACAACACTTGACAAATGTGAAGGAGTGAAAGGAAACTGGTAAGGCTTGGATCATTAATAAAGTATGGTTTCGAACACAACTGCAGCTCTGGGTTTCATGGGTAACAGGGTGAGTGATGTACAGCGGGGGGGTCCGAGCTGCAGCGCTGCTCCAAGGTATGAAGTCGTCCAATCAAACTTCAAGCGGTGTGCGCATGAGGATGAACTAGCGATGGCCGACCAAAGTCCTTTCAAGAGCAAATTCCTGATCGGATCCACTGGTCCTCTCTGACAGTGGAAGCGTGAGGGTGGGCTCGAAGCCGCAAGTGCCTGGCATGACAATCAAAGAGAAATTCAAGCCCAAGACCGGGAGCAACAGGCTGCGGTGACAAATGAATGCCTAAAAGTCTTGCGTCAGGCTCTGCAAAAACATTAACAATGAGCGCATGCATCCCTTTCCTTCTTCTGCATTCAACAGCATCCCTCTATCTCTCAGAGCTCAACACAGAGCCGCTTGTGTCTGAAACTAAATATCACCACGCAACAGATGGAAATTGAATTCCTTTAATCAGCCTGAATAACAGCCAGCAGATAAAAGGCAGCAATGCTGTTGGGGAAAATAGGGCTCCGACTATCTGTTGAGTTAGGTGACACACAGCCTTCGCATGGCCTGTGGGGCAGAGGTGAAGAGGTCATCCGCTCCAGTTACGAGGGCCATGAGGTGACAGTTTTATTGGCAACGTTTCTATTTACTCAGCGCTCAATAGAGACCACAGATGCCCTCTCGAATTAACCTTTTTTGTACGGCTACGAGTTCTGTTCCGGACTGATTTGTCAGCATTAAAAAGTTCAGAACGGCTGCTGAAAAGCTGAGATTCCTGGAATGAAAACAAGGTTGTCTTCGTGTTTATGAATAGTCTCCCTGAGGAAATAACTTCAGCGTGGCTGAAATCTATAAAAGCAGCTACCAAGGACAGATATTTCACAAGTAATGATGCACTCAACTGTGTAATAAACATGCTTTCAGCAAGCAAGAGACAGGAATCATTCAAAAAAAAAAAAAATGCTTTGGAACCTTTACTGAAAGTAACTGGCAGTGGTATTAATTTAATAAAAATATTTCCCACAATGCACCACACTGGTGTTCTATATTATCGTCTTTACTGTGCTTATTCTGTTGGGACATGCTAAAGCCTCGAGCTTGTCTTCATCATGATTGTCAGCTTTGTACTTAAAAACAATCAGCGCCAAATTAATTTGCACAGAAAATTATCAAATTTGAAAGATGTTCACATTATTCCTCCCCTGAAGATATTCATCTGCTTGGCAAGTAGAAATGATCCAACCAGAGACTTTTACTTTGATATGAGAATTCTTTTCAGCAGTTTTCAAGAACCATAAAATCCTTCTGGTTATGGCCTTTTAGGTGCCGTTTTAAAAAGTACAGACTTGGGGATAGTCATCTGGTCTGGCTCCGCTTTTAACAAACTGATCACATTTTCTGGATTGGTTATTTAATCACAATTAAATCAAACTCAGACATTCATCTGCTGTCTGACGTCAATGAAACTTTACACAGGAATGTCAGTCTGAGAGTATGCAGTAGCAGTAAAGCCTTCAAGGTTAGCTGATCTGAAATCGTCTGAACTGAGAGGGCGCTAATGGCAGCCCTGATAGGGAAAGTGGCCTTGAATCCCCGTTTTGTGGCTCTTTATTAAAGAAACTCAATTTCCATTCTTCCATCCATCCACCCATACATCCATCCATGCATCCAAACATCCATCCATGCACAGTCGGCCTGCGTTACTGTTGACCCAGCCGGCAGCAGTGCCGGTGAGCAGGCGGAGAGAAATACTGTCAGAATAATGGATTAGGCCCACAGCAGGACACACAGCTGCATCGCGCCATGACTGTAATGCAGGAGGATTCTCTGTGAAACCTTGGGACGACGATTAGCTTGGAAGCAAATCACAGCTTGTCTGCCCTGCGGGAGGTGTCTAATGGGGGAAATGATTCAAAATGCATGTCAGACGAAAGGATCCCACGCTGCGAGGAAGAGGGCGCCGGTCATTCCATCCCGCATCAAGTTAATTGTGAACATGTGAAAACATGATACAGGAAGACAACATATAGAGCCTCTTCTTTTCCCCCCCTGAATTAGTCACGCAGAAGTCGTTCATGGAGACCTAATGTGGGTTTGGACACCACCTGTCCTTGTTGTGGATTTTATTGTTGCACAGATGGACCTGCAGCAGGCGTACCTGGTAATGTAACCGGCCCCCTGGCTGTCTGTCAGCATCGTGCCTGTGAAAGTCTCAGTCACAACTATTTGGCTATGCAGCACATAATTCAGAGCTCCAGTATACAGACGTCTGCTCAGCCCAGTCATCCATCACAGCGCTTTTTGCCAAGTCAACAGATTCTCGTGGTGGTGGGCAGTCAGGGGAAAGGCCTCTCAGGTTCTGTTTCAGCATCGGGAGAGTGTGTGTGTGTGTGTGTGTGTGTGTGTTTGTGTGTAGCCCAGGAGAGTTTGGCTTTTCACTGGGTGTAAAGTATAGCCCTTTATGGCAGCAGTAAACCATGTCACAGACCAATATAGTCACCTATACTCCCAGGACTCATGATTGTTCCAACATGTGAAAACACATTGGGGATGTTTAATTCAATTAAGACGACTGTTAACCGTTATATTCATGATCTCGTCAAAGACAAAGACAACCAAATCCTTCTATCACATGCTTACTGGTAGGCTTCAAGATTGGAGGTTTTAAGCAATTACTTTCATAGCTGCTTCATTTGCTGTCGGTCAACACAAAATACAAGATTTCTCAAGAATTTCCCAAATAAAAGCTGACAGGCTCAAATTCTTCTCGGTCAGACTGACATCCAAAACCCAAAAGATATCCAGTATACTAACATAAAACAGAGAAAAGGAACAAATATTCACATTTGAGTAGCATCAACCAGTGAATTGTTGCAATTTTGGCATACAGAGTTTATAAAAATATCTTATATTTCATCAGAGTTGTTGTGAACTGATCATTTATGTGGTATGACATCAACTATCCATGGTCCTCACTTGTGCTGAAACGTTGTTAGTTGATGAAACTTTACTCATCTGAAAGGCTAAATCAACCACTTTTACACATGTTGTATAAAGCCTTTTGTGGCTCCAGAACAAGCTGCACATAGCCCCTAGTGATGTCACTCAGTGTCAAGTTGCATTATGGGTAATGCAGGAACGTTTTGAAAAACAGTCCACTGTTCCTACTATTGTACTCCTGTAACACTGTTGGATTCCTTATGGATGGTTTAAACTCAAACAATCAAAATCGATAGACCAGAACCAGAGAGATCTCTGATGCCTATTTACTCTGCGTATTCGTCTTTCTTTTCAAACCTGGAAAATTACCCACAATGCGACTAAGCTACTGAGTGACATATCTGGAGGCAGTATATCGGATTACAAGCAGCTTCCTCTGGAGCCAAAAAAGGCTTTTTTCTACTTTTTTCACATAAGCATAGTACTCCTTAAGACCTGTAAACATACTATAATGTGTAAAATTGGTGGCGTCACCCTTTAAATAATTTATCAGGCTAGACTTTCTAATGCTGAAAAGATAAATCGATTTATATGTCACAATTTTGATCACTAATTTGGCATTTATCCATTTTAAATCACTGTTCATTTAATTAATGCAGTAAGATATGGTTATTTTTGATTACAGGATTATTCTGCTGACTATTTTCTCTATTAATCATTTGGTCCACAATGGCATCACAGAGTAATGGATGATGGCATCACAATTTCCCAGAAACCAAGGTGATGTCATCAGTTGTCGTATTTTCTTTGATCTGGAGCCTACGATTTAAAATTGTGCAATCACTAAAGACAAGACAGCCAATTCTCACACAGGTGTTCTCACTGATTTTGACTAATTAGACCTCAGGCTGACTTCGCGCTGTGTCTGACAGCTCCTCCTCTCTCATCTTAGGTTTGCTGCTCCTCTCTGAGTTTGGTGATCTCATATTTCCCAGCATAGATGCACAACACTTCTCCCTGAGCAGGGGTCTAATCATCCAAAATGACACAAGTGTGGGTGAGCAGGGCCTGTCAAACATGCAGTAGTTAATATGTAACAGACCTTTTTGCACAGCTAGAGATATTTTTGGAAAGATATTTTGTCTCGTCGTAGCAGGAAAAGCACAGGTGTTACTGATAACAATGCGTCCCTGGAGCTCGCCTAAATTCACTGTAGCGACATTGTTAAGAGTATTAATCACACCTGTGCTTTTCCTGCTAGAACATGTCAAAGTGCCTGCCGAGAAAATAGCTCTCTTGGCCGCCTGTCTTCAGCTCCAGGCTCCTACTCTCATCAAATGGTACAAAGGGTGGTGCGTGGACCCCTGAGGTACGCCGGCTGCATCCTCAGGTCGCCCGCACCACTCTGCTCTACTGTTACCTAAAAAAAAGTCCCAATGGCTGAGGCACCAGAGAGATAATCCTGCAATGTCCCAGATCTTTATTGGGACGGAGCCCCTGATGGGAGCTAGCAATGAGATTTGAACTCAGCGCCGGCCGCCTTTCAATCAGAGGAAAGAGTTTGGTGAAAAGAGCGGGAGGGGATTTGCAGCAGGGTGGTGCTCCCATGCATGTGGAATATTACTAGAAAACTTACTCTGAGCAAAAAGATGTTTTCTGTTTCCATCACTGACCATTCCACTTTTTAGTCTGACTACCGAACCACAAGTCTGCAGGTTTAGTATTGCATTTATAAATTATATATAGGTTTCTAACCTAAAATACAAGTGTGGAAGAGCAGGAAATGTGTCTTTTATAAATTAATCTAATCTGATCTGCAAATGTCATGAAATCAGCTAATCGATATGGCCTGACATTCTCCACGGTCCAGCTTCTCAAACATGAGGATTTTCTACTTTTCTCTACTTTTTTTTTTAAAATCACTGAATATCTCTGGGTGTTGGAGAAGTGGTTGCACGAAAAAAACACACACACGTCATCGTGGGATTCAGGGAACTGCGATGGGCAATTTCCAAATCTCTCTGACCCTGCATGGAGCTAGAGATGAATCACTTAATCCAGATCTAATTGTCAGATCAATCAATAATGAAGCTCTGAAGTATACAGACACACATACACACACACTCTCTGTCACAGGGTCACAGGCTGAGTGCAGCAACCCCTTCTCAATCTCACACTGCATTGCACATATTTAAATGACAGGTTGACAATATCTGCAATTTTCTAAAATGTTGATCTCACAGTCATGCAAAGTTCAGTAGGACAGCTCCCAGATCCACATATGCTGAAGCATGTGCACAACAAAAGGTGATGCACTGATCTGCCTCTGATTTCGCACTCAGCCCTGGATTGTTGCGACAGGGTTTGGATCGGGCTGCAGCCCCTTCAACTTACCGAGCTTTCCCCGGGACTCCTCCAGCTTCTGGATCTGGTTCTCCAGGAAGAACATGGCCACTGCGAACGCCAGCAGCGCCAGAAGCTGCAACTTGGGCGGCATCATGACTCTGAGCAGCCCCATCAAATCATCCAGAGAGGGATTTGGTCAGTCCATGCTCAGAGGAGGAGACACTGAAAACACACGCGCGCGCACACGCACACACACGCGCACACACACACACACACAGCGACGACGGTGATTACAAAGCGGCTGAGCGTCTGTGCATGGCCCTCTCCCCCACTGTGTGTGTGTGTGTGTGTGTGTGTGTGTGTGTGTGTGTGTGTGTGTGTGTGTGTATGTGTATATCTCCCACTGTTCAAATCCTCCGGTTACCTCAAACGCGACGTGCTCATGCTCGACTTGGTTATTTCATCAAGTCAATTCCCGATAGCCGAGCGTCGTGAAGCTGCAGAGATTTCTCCAGAGTGCGGATTTGTCGCTCCTGGATGTGGGAGCCGTGGTACCAGCTACTGTCGCCTGCGTCCCCCATGTAGCGCTGTCCTGTCCCAACCAGTGTGTTCACCACCGCACCACCACGGACGGACTATTAGCTACTACCACCCCGGTCATTGGATGTATCAACAGTCCACCATTCAGCTGAGGCTTTCTATTCGTCGACTATTGCTGTCTGTTCAAAGCGGATTGGACAGCTTTCATAAACGGACCTGAACTTGGACAGCAGGTGTCGCTGTTCTTTAAAACCATCACAACAGTCGAGACGAGGAAGAAGGTATGAGTCGACCCTTGAATATGCCAAAACTCAAGAAGCATGAAATCCTGCAAATAATCGAATTAAATTCTTCATAATACCTCACATATTCATTCAAATATAGTAGATCATGTATGATAACACAGCCCATATGAATGACGTTGTGTCAGCAAGCGTCGAATTAATTTGAAAATATAAATAATCAGTTATGATCAGGCGCGACGGGGCTGCCCTTAAGTAAGTACTGGGGTCCTCGGAGTAGTTGTCGCTAACAAAGCAAGCTCCAAAATGTCGGGAGAGGTGTATCTCCTCTGGCTTCTCTCGCTTTTACAAACGGTGAGTTTATTAACACTGGAAATTAGCTTTTGTCGCCGTTTTAGGAAGTGCTCCATAACTAGCATAAAGAGTTGGTGTAGCTGTCAGCTGTCCAACGTTGCGTTCAGTTTTGTGAGACGCATCCTGCTTTGCTCGGAGCTTCAAAATGACGTGGCTTATCCACAAACCCTGTGAGCCCCGATGGGAAAGTGGAGTCTCCTCAATGTTTATCTCGTAGTTGACTGATTTTTAGCGTGTTTAAACCGATGAGTATGTCGAGCCGTGTGTTTTCAAAGAGAAAGACAACGACAGACGATTTATCGTAACATAATCACTGACTTCCTCAATCCTGAGAGCGACACAGGTCGGGTTTAATCTGATTAATCTCACTAGTCTGGATATCAAGAACAAAGTAAAAAAAAAAAAAAATAAATGCCCTAACAACAGCAGCTTAGTCCATCGTTATTCACTATAACTACGGCTTTATACAAGAGTTCTGCGATTTTTCTCAAGCAGAAAAGAGTTTGAACACACCTCAGGCTGACGTATCCGGGTAATTGGCCCACCCGTATACCCACTCTCCCACTTGAAATTATTAATCATCGGGGCAGTCAGCCAAAGGTAATTGAGTCTACTTGAGTCTACTCTTGAGTGTACTTAATAATTACAGACAAAATCAAGTGATTATGCCAGTTATTTGCAACTAAAAACACGTTTCCACAGTGGTCTAAACTTGTTATCAGGTAATTCAGAGTGCTTCTTTCAATCAAATGTTTGTTATCAATGTTCATTTCAAGAATTTATTGCACAAATCTGAACAATTTCTAATTTCATTAATGGTGTTTTTTTTATGCACACACTTCTGTATATGAGTTGAAAGCACTTCATAAAAACTCTGCCTTTTATTTGTTCCTCTCCGGTTCTGTCTTATCCTCTCCTTCCTCTCTACAGCTGTCGGCGTATGGCGCCGAGCTGTCGTCTGAGGCGTGCAGGGAGCTGGGCTTCTCCAGCAACCTGCTGTGCAGCTCCTGTGACCTGCTTGGGGAGTTCAGCCTCACCAAGCTCCAGCCCGAGTGCCGGCACTGCTGCCAGCAGGAGGCCCAGTTGGAAGCACGAAAGGTAAAAGGAACAGCAGAGCGCATGGAACTGGCAAACAGGAAGTAAATGCCTGTCTAGCTTCAGTCACAGCGAGAGGCTTGTTATGAAGGCTTTATCAAAGGAGACTCGGGAAGTGTAACCAGAGATGTAGCAAACAAAAAGTGAATGCAGTAAAGTGATAAAATTAACTTACTTTAAATTTGTGCTGCAGGACTGAGACTTGACACATGATATGATGATGCGTAACAGAAGGATTAGTATTTGTAGGGTCGTGAGCTGATCTTTACTGCCTCTAGTCATTAAGTAAGCTTCAGTGATGACAGGCCCCTCAGTGGATAGCAGTAGCACTCAGAGGACCTCCTTGTCAACATGTGTCACATTTATTGACAGGATCACAACTCCCAGCATTTGAACTGCTACTACAAACAACCCAGTTTTAACCCCCCTGTCACTGGGTCTGTTGGCGTTGGCAGCTGTGAATCAGATCTATGCAGCCACACACAAATTCTGTCACTAGCTGTCTGTCTCAGTCTTTCTGATGTTCAAAGACAAGGCTCCGTAACCTCAGCTTGACACTCCCCATGGGGTCAAAATATCAAGTTTTGTGGGAACATCCTCGCTGTAACCAGCGATGAGGTGTTACTGTGCACTCATTGCTCCGTTGATTACAGAAAATTCAAAAGGAGTCCCTGCTGAGCTCTGACAGATAAACACTGAGTCAAATGATGGTGGAAAAACAAGGTAATTTTTCTTTGATTAAGCAAAGGTCTCAGAGCGTGTGTGGTATCCTAGCAACAGCACCTTGGAAAAGAGTAGTGCACACCTCATTACACCTCTTGATGATAACTCTGTTTCAGACAGACACTTAGAGAAAAGATTACTCCTCCACCTCCTCACGATTTGAGTGAAAATGTCACTTAGAAGAGCAATCGGCTGTCTCCAGCTGCACTCGGAGGGTACCAGCAGAGACGACAGTGTCACTAAGCACATTTTCTCCACAGACGGCAACAATTATCTGCCTTAAGAATTCTTTCAGTCTTGCAATAGACATCAGTGCCATGCCATTACACCCTCTGAGAAATGGCTTATTGCGCAGCCTAGTCGATTAGCAAGATTCACTGAGCACGGAGGGCATTTCGGTTACTCATTTTCAAATGTGGGCTTCGTACATATTAGCACCTCAGCTCCCCTGGGTGCCACCATGCAGTCTGTCTCTGTAGAGCAGGAAGATGATCCGAAGAGTCTCTCAGGCCTCAACAGTAACGGCTAAAGACAAAAACAAGCCTTTCAGGACTTTTAAGCCTTAGAGAATGCGTTTGACAATATTCTGTTTTTCTCTCACTGTTGACAAATCTCTCAAAAAACAACAATGAACTATTTATAAGAATTTGCCTGTGTAGCCAAAGTCTCATATATCTCATTCCTTTTTGTCATAGAGCTCCACTGTTGTCCTTATATTATTAAAACACATTAATGAGCCACAATGTTGCACTGGGAGACTTTGTTATGCTAAGTAAAGGAGCTGTGAATGAAAACAGTCGAAGACAAATACACTATTTCCTCCTGTCTGAGCAATGTTACTGTAGCTAAAGGTCAGAGTGCCCCACTAGAAAAATATTCAGCCTTGTTTAAAAAAATGAAACTATATCTGTTGCCTGTTTTCTACCGATTAATTCTTCAGGAACCAGCAGGCTTTTTGCTGAGGGCCACGCACAGGCAGGGGTAGTCAAAAGGTATTGACAGAGGGACACATTTTTAGTTTAGTTGTTTTCATTTTCAGCACTATCCTTTATTCTGGACTAACCCCAAATATTTTGTTTGAGTTTGGAGGCTTGCAGAATAAATATGTGGATGGGTACGAGTGATCCAGAATAATCCCAATTTAAGAGAACGTAAATCCCTTAAATTAATGTCTTTTGGCATTAGGTCTTAATTGTGGTCTATATATCACATAGTGAAAGAAAAAGGGATAAAACCCTGTTACTCATATTTCTTTGGGAAATGTTTTCCCTATTAACCTTTACTTTTATGTGTATGGCTGCTTCTTTTATTGCCAGCTCCAGATAATTTATTAATATCATCATTTTTGTTTGAATGTATAAGGCAGTGAACATAATCAGGCTCTGCATCTGCCTGCAGGGAATATTTGAGTACTTAAAAGTAAGACAAAGGCACGCCTTTACGGATTTGAAATCCCTGACAGACAAGTTTATTGGCTAATTAGCATCATTTTGATGCATTAAAGTGTCCTGATCCAGTTAGAGTGTCCGTCAGTTGTTTTCCTAGTTTCCTGTTCTCGGCAGAGTCGTGACTCTTCTCAGATCTGTGTGGTAAAATGAAAAGCACGGAAATTTAATTTCAGCCGCGCTGGATTGTTTACAGAAAGACAGGCAAAGATAGGAAGAAGATCAGATCTTAGCTTTGCATGCATAATTTAATTTGCTGTGTGAACCAGCCAACCAGGCCATTTACCACTCTCCTCTCCTGAAAAAGCAAGCAGAGCGTGGTCTTGAAATACTGCTGTGACACTCCAATTTCCTCTAACTTATTGTATATTGGCGCTGGAGGTTTGATTACAAGCGAGCCCTGCACAAACCACCATCCATCAGCCCTGCTCCATATGCACAGGCTCACAGTTTAATGACCCCCAAGGAGTTGCCTGGACACGTTTATGAATCAGTCTGCCTGAATCAAATTACCACCAGCAGGGACACTGCCCATTCTTTGTGTCTGTGTGCGGTCATTGATGGGTGTGTGTTTCTCTGCACACAGCTCTATGCTGGGGCCATCCTCGAGGTGTGTGGATGAAAACTGGGGAGGTTCCCTCAAGTCCAAGGTGAGTTCTCTATTGTGATTATCCTCTGATATTTATTATCTTCATCGATAGACTGATACAGTGTTTTCAGATACTGATTATTAGTTGTCAAGGAGATGGGTAACCGGTATTCGGAACTGATGTAAATTTGCAGAGGCCAATACTATACTCATTACTCCACTAAATGTATTTGGTAACTTTAAGTTACTAGTTACTTACCCGTGATGTGTAACAATCAGAAATCAGTGTTGAATTAGAACCAAAGTAGCACATCTTTAAATTAATATATTTTATCACCAGTCAGCCAAAGGAAAAAAAAAACAATTCCGTTAATCAGAAAAATGCTGAATATGGGACAATAATTGATCAATGCCTGCTTATCTTGTTTTTTTATATACAGTAGCAGCTGTTGCCTGACATTGAGCTTATGCTTTGTGCTGTTCTGTGTGTTAATCAATGGGGGTGTGTGTGACATACATCCTTTTGAAATCACTTTTTTGAAGTAGGTGGTCTAAAACGCCTGAGGGACAGCCGTTTGTTTTTCTTCAAACAAGCCTTTAAAGTTGTTTTTTCCCCCTTGTGTCTTGGGAGTCAACCTCCCTTATCTTCTCAGTGTAACATTTGGTTAATTCGGTGTCGGGTTACATTGACGGAGATGCTGCAGCTCGCCTCAGTGCGGGGGCAGACGTCTGGAGCCCCTCGTGTGCCATATGGCTGTCGTTTGTTTATTTCAGCTGTAGCCATCCCGTCTTCTCAACTGTCTCCGCCGTCGTTAACGCTGCATTCTCAGGAGGTTTTGCAGTTGTCACTAATTACAGACCTCAGTGCTAAAATAGAAGGACTAATTGGCTCACTCATGGCCTGACATTTGTCTCACCAATGTTTTTATCTTTTCAGCTTTTGTCAGGAGTGAGAAGCCAAAGATGTTCAAGGGTCTTCAGATCAAGGTAGGAGTGATAAATTGTGTTGATGTAGTAGCAAGATGACTGCTTTAATTTCATAATTGGATGCATTGAGCCGTATCTGGTAAAAAAATTATAATAATAATTTAAATCAGAAGATAAATCGGATGATGTCTATCGGATGACTCACAAGCATTTCTGAGTGCTTTTCATTTGTGTCGAGGGCAAACCTGCCTTCCTAACGCCCCCTCCTCTTTCTCTCTCTTTCCCACTCACCCCCTCCCACACTGCAGTACGTTAGAGGCTCAGATCCTGTACTAAAGCTTTTGGACGATAGCGGGAACATCGCTGAAGAGCTCAGCATCCTCAAGTGGAACACAGACAGCGTGGAGGAGTTCCTGAGTGAGAAATTAGACCGGATATAGATGCAAGAATCCCAAGTTTTTTGTTTGTTTGTTTTTAGTCTTGAAAGGTCTGTTCACCCAAATTATAATCCCTCCAGTCGTATCTAGCTATGCAGATATTTGTCTTTTGTGCCAAGGTTGAGATATCTCAGTCTAACATTTCTGTGTCCATGACTCCAATGCAGTTCTGTTTGTGGTGCTTGCAGGGTTGAAGAATTATGTTTAAATTATTTAACAGAAACTTTTCTTTCTAGGAACCATGTGTCCATGTTCATGTAGATCAGTCACCAAACACACAGGAACTATTTCTGGAAAGATTTGCAGCTGTAAATCTGACTTTACAATATGCTGGGCACCACAAACAAACAAAAATACATTCACCTTCACACAGCAGTAATCAGAGGAGAAACATCTTCTGAAATATCAGCACATTAAACTGAAACTATCTGCTTGGTAGGGCCTACTAGGGGAAAGTGAGAAAAAAATGTTGTTTGATAGTTTGGGTGAACTGACCCTTTAGTAGTTGAGTTACTGATTTGACCACACCTCAGCCTTGATAATTGTTAAATCACTGCTCTTTATGACTGTTTTTGTATCTGAAAATCATGAATTTCTTGTCTGGATTTTACCAAATGACTTATGTGAGAGTGTGAAAAGACATAATCACAGAGCCCAGACAGGCAGCACACCCGAAATACTGACCAACAGATCAATCATGGCTCAAAGTGGGTCCATTAGGTTTGAAAACGATGCACATCATGTTGTTGTCTACTTGTGGGAGTTTCTGTTCCCCTGTCTGATAATCTTGTATAACTTTTTTTTTTTTTTTATAACGCTCAACATTGTAACTGATGAGAATGTATCCTAGTTGCTCTTCAAATGCGGATGTCTTTGTCGAAGCACATATTAGTGAAGACCTCACAGTAAACCAGTGTTGGGATGTGAGGTCTGATGTAACTCTGTGTTTTTTGGCATCTTCTGCTTCGAAGAGGAACTGGATTTATTTTGGATGATTGTTTTTGAGCGAGCGAGGTGACTGTTTAAATATGCAACAATAAACAAAGTCTCTGATGGTTTTTCTGTCCATAGCTCATGTTGTTGTTTTTTTTTTACTCTAATGAAGTGTGTGATAACGCAGTCATCTTTGTATTTGAGTAGAGGTGACTGCTTTGGTCTGCCGACTGATTTAAAATGAAAGAATTTGCTTACATCTAGTGGTGTGAAACAACATTGCAGCTCAGTGCTGTAACAGGGAGACGAGTTCATTTTCTATATTTGTGAGGAAAAGGCTTTTTATGACCCTGTTTTCTCTGTGTTCCCCTTTAAAATGGAAAAAAAATACTTATTCCCCCATAAGGTTCAAGGTTTCCTTACTGTATGTAAAGGCCAAATTAGAATCGCACTCAGTAGAACCTCCACCTAGGGCCAACAGTCCCCTTCAATTCAATCAAGACTAATCCAATAACAAAACATTTAAATCTGCCTGAACCAAATCTTTATTTGGAAGTGCATGTAATTGTACTAACTTGTATTTTTTTTTTTCATCAGCTTCCACACATTAATCCCTGGGAAAGTAACAATATAGAAAAACAGCAATGTTAAAGAGAAAATTGCTTTATCTGGATCCACATTGAGAGTTAATGTGATGCAATCTGAGCAGAGACCCACCCTCCATCCAAGTTTCATGGAAATCTGTAGTTTGTATTTTTTTTGCTTAATACTTCTGGCAATTCAACCAACCAACCAACAATCGGACAGGGGTGAAGACATAACCTCCTTGGTGAGGTAATGATAACATATCTCTCTGGACAGTACATTTGGCCCTTTGTTTCCTTATAAGGTATTCTTCGAACGGGAATGGTTACCAAAATGGACCCGATTGGCTCTTTTGCAGCATGAAAGTACGGGATCGACAAATACTGCATCTATTGTATCACCTTAAGAGACAAACTGACCTAGATTTAACAATTCTAGCTTCTTTTACATTTCTATACAACTACGAGTCTGGATAAATAAGAGGAGAAGGGAAACATTTGACTTGACTTTGCATGTTGAAGCATCTTTCCAAAGAAAATTGCTCGTCCGGAAGATAATCACGATCAATTGATATATGAATACCTCTTGCTTGAATTACTTTTACTCGTATATAAAATGAATCAAATGCAAACATGAGTTCCACGTGTCAATAATCATTTACCATCTTTAAGGGTAATTGAAAGAACCACTTGACACAAACACATTTCACAAATCAATGTTTTATTAACATAAAAATAAAAGTTAAGATTTTAACAAAATTCAAGTAAAAAAAAAAAACTTCACTTACATACAGCATCTGAGCATTTATAAATATCTAGTAACCACTGACATTCACATGAAAACTAAATATTTCTTATTACACCTGTTAGTATGCTGTTAAGATGTGAAACATTATTGTCACCATTAGCACTTAGTAAAGACGTAGTACTGAATGCGAAAACAAGGCCACTGAAAAAAAAAAAATCCCACAAAGCATGCTACATGCGAAACGCTCCAAGTACACACCTTGGAAAACCCAAATTATTGAAGCTGTTACACGTAGTTCTGCTCTTTCTTGCCGCCCACTGAATGGTGATCACCCTGGTCGCTCTTGGTGCGGGGCTGAGGTTTGTAAACAACCCCTGGGTAACTAAAAAAACACACATGGAGTACAGGTAATTGTATGATGATGATGTAGATTGATACAAGTGAAAAGGGCATTGGCTTCAGTCTAAAACAAATCTGCAGATATAATTAGATAGCTTGAAAACGTGGGACTTCAGTAATTGAGCGGCGACTCACCTCGTCTTTTCATCTTTCACCATTTCCCTGAAGGCCAGTGACTTCAGAATGCCTCCAATGACGAGGACGCCCCCTGCGATCCAGGCCACAAACAGTGCAGGGCCAAAAGTGTATCTGCAGGGACAAAAAGATCAGCCGGTCTCGACACAGTGTAGGCCCAGCATGCAAATAACACGTGGAACATGAAAACACATGCAAAATAATAAATGCCATATCTTACCTGGGCATTCCTCCCACTCCTCCACCCATCCCTCCCATCCCTCCCTGCATGCCTCCTTCGAACCCTCCTCCGTAGTTGTTGTAAGTGGACATCCTGAAAGTGGCCACGATCTGATTGGCGTAGATAGAAGCTCCTGCAATGCCACAAACACCTAAGAGACAGGGGACATGGATGGAGAGACGTAGACAAGAACTCAGTGATTTAAACGCAGGGTATCAGATACTCTGTTTTTTTTTTTTTTTACTTTTTTCTTTGGTTAAAGGGTGACTCCACCAATTTGACATATAAAAGCGTGTTTACAGGTGTTGCAGAGCACTACTGCTCATGCGACAAAAAGATCCAGACTAAGCGGCATGTAATCTGATAAATTGCCTCCAGTGATGTCACTCAGTAGCATTGTGGCTAATGTAGGCACCAAGTTTTTGAAACGGCGCCCACTGGTCTAAACATTGCACTCCTGCAAAACTGTTGGACTCATTATGGACAGTTTAAAAACAAATGATCAATATTGATACACCAGAACCAGAGCTATCAACGTTTTTATTCCACACATTCCACACTTTAATCTGTAAAATATGTGCAGTGACCCTTTAAAAAACTAGAAATGTGACAAGTTGGATGGACATAAGTTATTGTTATTTCTAACCCTACCGGCGATGATGAACATGATGCCTGCGGTGAGGCTCATCTTGGCCTTGGTAGTGTCGGCCATGCTGTTCATTGTTAGGCAGGTCAGGGAGAAGACGGATATGAGCGTCGCGAGCACACTCAGCACCACGGCCACTATCATCAGGGCTCGCACTGCCTGGAAGGAACCTATAGGACATAAAATACACATTAAAAGACATTTTATTATTGAGTCTGATATTTCTAAAAAAAAAAAAATGACTGATTTTTTCATTATGTCTAATCAACAAGAATCGAATCTTCTTAATCCTCCAAATACGACGTTAACAGATTCATTTGATTTTATAATGTGACCTGTGTTCTCTCACAATAGGTGTGCTGTAGGAACCTGCCCTTTGCTTGTTGTTTGTTCTGTTTCTGATAACTGTGTTGACTAAGTCTCGGCCCGGCTGTCCATTATTTTAAACCAGAATGCACTGGTGCTAATGCAAATACTGATAGGAGAAGGCTTTGTACTGAACTAGCAGTTTGTAACAGGAGGACTGAAACCTAGAGTAAAAATTGTTTTAAAACAGCATCTGTTAAAAAAAGAAAATAAGTTATACCCAGAAGAGCCTTTTCACATTTGCCTACAGCCTCATACTTATCCCTTCAACAGCTTAATGAGGAAAAGTCTTCGCAGATATATTCATATTGTTTTTAATCGACAATAGAAATTCAACTTCACTATATGGCGATAAGACATATTTATTTGATCCCGAACTTCAGTGAAAGCTGTTTGATGATTTTACACTCCATTTTTAGAATTTAAATGCTCCTGGTAGATTTCAAGAGTTCAGACCAACAGACACTGGATGCTCTTCTCATCAATGTTTTTGTTTTTACGCAATATCTTATACATATACATACAGAGATGCAGAGAGAGAAGGGCTGAACTTTTTTTCTGACCTAGCTACATGAGACTCATCTCACACACATTTTTTTAACCTCCTGTCCTTCATTGGAGAAGGACTGGTTAGAGGGAGAACTTCCTCCTAAACTTGGTACGGTTTAGTCACAACTTTCTTAATCTTTGCTATCGGCTGCCTCATTATTCCTGTGACCGGAGAAAACTCAGCAAACATCTAACAATGTCTCCTAACAGAAGATATGGGAGAGCCCAGACTATTTCCTCAAAAGATAAATTTACAAGGCCGC
Source organism: Spondyliosoma cantharus (assembly GCA_900302685.1). Classification (NCBI taxonomy): domain Eukaryota; kingdom Metazoa; phylum Chordata; class Actinopteri; order Spariformes; family Sparidae; genus Spondyliosoma; species Spondyliosoma cantharus. Next base: position 2,766 of record OMLP01039997.1, on the reverse strand, counting down.
TTGCTTCAATTACAGTGAAGGTGACCCAGTTTAAATATTAAAATAGCAATGAACGAAAACTCATCTGTACGTGAATGGTCAGCCACTGTAGAGGCTCTGCACATTCAGACATATGAGCGTTTTGTCCTACCTGAGAAGCCCAGGAGGCCATAGAGCGGGCGACACTCTGTTAACCCTGCGGTCGTCGTCTCACAGTCCTGCCACAGACCCTTGTAGGTGTAAATAGACGTCACCACGTCCCCCTGCCTGTCCTTCACACTCCATTTGTTCATGGCAGTAGCTGCGATGAGGGCCGCCGCGCCGATCAAACCCAAAACGAATCCACCATTCTGCAGAACTGAGGGCGCCATTGTTGTTTCCTCCTTCAGAAGTTAGGAAATGTACCTGAGTGGCACAGTGTGTGTGTGCAATAGATGAAGAGCCTAACGTTTAAAGTACAGCTGTATCTATAGGTGAGTTTAAGTAAAGGTGCCAGCAGGTGTGTGGGCAGAGAATGAAAGTGGGTGAAGTGGCACCTCGTAGTGATGGTGCCGTTGGGTGGAGACGGTTGGGTTTCACCCAGTGGGTGATACAGCTGCATGGGTTGGGCTATTTTGTGTTGAGAGGTGTGGACACAGTGGCGATAGGCACACCTGGCACCTAAACGACGATTAACAGTTTAAATGTAAATACGGAAACTGAATCATCGACTTCACGGGGCTTTCAGTAAACTGCCAACAGTTAAGTGAGTAAATGATACAGTAAAATGCTGCATTACCAACACTTCGACAAATTAAAATATGATGCAGCGCTGCAGAAACACAGAGATGAGGCGGAAATGAGTGTGTCACTCAATCACGTATTATGTAATGAACCAACAGAAAGAGAGTAAGATAAACAAGGGAATACATAAAAAAAAGGTGAGATTCTTAATCATGACTGCAAAGTTCATATCAGGCCTCAATGTGTTACTTTAAAATGATCACGAGAAGCACAACTTGTAATGTAAAACCTCTTTTCACAGTACAGGGATTTAAAACCTGACACTAAATCCTAAGAAGAACTTCCTCTACTGGGCTGCCCAGGGTGTCAAGTGAAAACCCTCCAACTGGAGCATCCCGATGTTCAAGGGTTTAATTACAGCGTCCCTGATTCATGTCGAGCCGAGGACATTCGTTGCCTAATGAAGGCAAAAATGCCCTCTGGCAAAGACCCAGATCCACTGTGGCCGGTCTTTCCTGGTGTAAGTTTGATCATGTCAAACCCTGAGAGCGAAATTCACTGAGAGGACTCATTCCCGCTCACTAACAAACAGCAACTCACATGATACCCATGATTCAACTGTTCACCTTATCACTCTGTCAACATCGAGGGAGGAGAGAAGTTTCTGTTCGTCTGTTATCGTGAGCCCACTCGCTCTCGCTCCCTCTCACAACCACACTCATGGAAAAACAACAAACTCATACGGAAGTCACTGAGATGATGAGACTAGGACATTTAATTTTGTTTGTCAGCAGAGTGGACTTGTGTTTTTTGCATTAAATTGATCACTGTTATTCTTTTCTCTTTGCACTGCACCTTATCAGGAGATTAAAACTCAGCTTGTTTCAATTAGAGTGCTCAGGTGGTGAGGAACATACTTTGGTAGCAAACTTCCCTCAGTTACAATTACTTGAAAGGACATTTGATTAAAAAAATAAATACCTAACACACTGATAATCAGTAGATTTAAATATGGATCATCCTGAATACAAGCTATTATATCAAAGAAATTAATAAACTTCACACCAACATTGTTCACTGAACAGCAACTTATTATCTCAAACTGATTTATTTCTTTTCTTTTGAGAACAACAGACTACAAATGAAGTAAGAAAACAAACAAAACAACAACAACTCCTATCATAAGACAATGCTTTATGGAAACCTTTATTATTTCCATTTCCAAATAAAAAAAAGGAATCAAATCCACTGGGGGACACACTGCCGTTACTGTCAAAATGTAAAAGCGTCTGAATCAAAAGTGCAAAATTAGACTTAAAGGTACACTACGTAGTTTTGGGGAAGACATTTTAATCAGAAAAGAAAGATCTGCATTGACTGATTATTATTTTATACCTAAACAAAGTAAATAAACAAACTGTCTTCATTTCCATGAGTGAATAAACAAACCTTAAAGGACAAAACAATGACTGTTTATATGTGGTGGACCCTGCCACCTTTCTAGCTTCAAAAAGTGTTCTGAGGACCCAATTTTCCTCTGAGAACAGCTTATTTATTCAGTTATGGAAAAATGTATATTTCTGAGTTTGTATTATTACCTCAGTAATATTGTAAATATTAAAATTGTGAGTTAGGATTTCTTCTCCAAAACTAAATATTGCCCCTTTAATACCTTTTTTTGATAAATAACTGCAGGCTTCCTCTGCTCGATGTGTTTTATGTTTATCTGTCAGGACTGTGGACACAGAAGTCCGTTTGCCGTTTGTTTAATTATATAGAAAATGTATGCATGGGCCTTGCGCATTTTATTTCAAACTGTTTTGATTGATTTCTCTCTAAGTCAAGAAGATAACATCTTTAAAATTCCAAATCTTTACTCTGAATTAACACGGAATAACGAGTAATATAGAGACTTCTGTTGTCTTTTTGGCAATCTATGTCATCTTGAGGTGCATCAAATACCCTGGCCTGATATTCAGTTTTGCTGTGATATGTGTTGAATGAGCCCAGTTCTCTCTCTGTTGTGATGTTATATAGGGAGGTCCTGTGCGCAAACTTTCCCCG